>JAIPRL010000412.1:79222-102128 GCA_025469235.1 Pemphigus obesinymphae
AAGCATTTATTTCCTGATAGAATTCTTGATGTTATTTCTTTGTAAGTCTCATTTTTTTCTGTTAATATTGAGCCCAGGTACTTAAACTGTTTGGCTCTGCTAAACTCATACCTACCAACTTTCAGGTATGGCAAAGCGACCATGCTATTCATAGCATATACCATGCTATTTATTGTACCTAGTTTAACATAAATATAATTTAAGTAAATTATAACAAAAAAGCTATGATGAAAAGCAAAAGCACCTACACAAACTAGATTTATAAAATTATATATTTTTAAATTTACTTGGAATATTATTATTATTAGGTAGATAGGTAGACAAATAATTATAATTAATATGCAGTAACTATATACCCTCGTAACTAAATTTTGTATTAATACGAGCCATATATAGTACCTATCCTTAAAAGGATGCCACACCATCCATTTTTAAAGAGTTATGTAGTAGGTATAGGAAATTTTTAAAAAATGTTTTGAAAAATATTAAAATAGAACAACTAAAATATTTTAAAATACATTTTAAAAGTAATTTGAAATTAGTCTCATATTCGTACCACATTTTGTTGTTGTGTAAACATAACAGTTGTTAATGACATTGACATATGAAAAACAGACAAAAAGGCGTTTTAAAATTGTTTTGGAAGTATAAATAATATACATAGTCGGAACTAGACATATATTTATTAGACTGGGCCATATTAGAGTCAATGCAATTAATAAATGAACACTTCTATTTCACTTATCCTTTGTAGAATCTTTTCTTTAAATATTCTTTTATAACTGAAATCATAATATCTCTGCAGAAAACTGATGTATTTTGACAGTAAGTAATCTCAGTGGCGTAAACTGGGAATCGCAAATTTTAAATATAATATAATATATTATATTATATTACAAATAAGTACTTATCTATATTACATATATAAGACAAGCAATTTAAAATAAATATAATACGTACCTACCTATAGAATTTTCAGAGATCAAAATGCTTGTATTTTTCCTGAAAAAATTGGGAAATTTTTGGAAAAAAACTTTTTTTTTCTCAGTTTCCAAAAATACATAAAACGATAAAAATATAATATTTTTAATTAAAATAAGTTGATTTTATTTATTATTTTTTTAGTATTTTACAATATATTTAAATTTTATTTTTATTTTTAAATTACTTTTAAATACAATGATTTATCTTTGATTGGTAAATTTTAAATAATATTATATTAGTACCTATATATTATATATATATTTCTATTATATTAACAAAAATTAAATACATATATATATAATATATTGGTTGCTGAGGATATATTTAGGGTTTTTGGAAAAATTTATCAATAACAATTATTTTTCGTCCGATCTAAAAGTAAATATATATATATATATATATATATATATTTATGTATACATAGTAATATGAAATATATAAAGGATAATATTTGGAGACTTCATCAGACTTCATCAGTGTTTTACGGGTCTTTAATTATATTGGTCAATATTGTATGCACAATAACCTTTTTTTTTACTTTTTTAAATGACATTATTTTTTTTTAGTAATTAATATTTTGCAAAACACTGATGAGATCGTTTGCAAAATATTGTTTTATATATATTTTATAATAAATGTTTTAACTCTAAATTACTGTAAGAGGTAATTTTGTTGGTTTTTCGTAGACGTGTTTTTACTTCTGAAAATCATTGTCGTGGCGTCCTCTTAATATACTCACAACTAGTAATTAGGTTTATATAGTTTTTAACTATATTTTAATTTTAATATACCTATTGAAAGTTGGGGTGTTATGGTTTGTTGGCATTCCAAACTATTTTTGATTCTTGTAAATTTTTGTATTAGTATTGAAAATTATGGCTAATTAGTTGCAAAGCTTTGCCGCCGGTTTGAGATCAATATGACAAAGTCGGGGTACTTGCAGTTATATAATGTTGGTGTCCTATACGGAAAACGTCAATTACGGTGAAAATAATACGTTGAAAATTTCAAGTATACTCCATACTATTTTATTCGTATTATAAATTAATATAATTTTTTCTACAATTTAATGTTAAACAAGCGTTACGCATATATTCAGTACGAAATAATTGATTTTATATTTTCTACGATTTTTTTTAAATGTTTAACTTTGTGTACCTACTATGAAATTGTTATAATTTTATTGAAATTAAATTTAATTAAAAAATAACCGGCAGGTGTTCATGAACAAACACTTAAAGAATTGTCATAATTTTTTGAGAGGATATAATAATAGTCCCTTTAGTTCACCCAATTTACGCTCGTATGGTGATAACAATAAACACCTAGGTATTTTATTTTTTCAAATGTTCTAAATAAAATAAATTAAACCTCAGCAGACTTATTTAACTAATTCGCAACTAAAATTTCATTGCGTTTCAGTAACTGATAAATGAGTTCGTGAAAAATAATTTGTACGTTAATTTTAATAAATATATTTATTATGTTGATCGATATGAAAATAATTATAATTTTTGATACCTATTCAGAATATTTATTAATTATTTCCGTAATTTTTCAATATCTTACTGAAGTAAATAATAATTAATAGGTAGGTACCTACCTACCTAATAATAATAATAATAATATTTTTATATAGAAATATGAGTTTCATAAAAAAAAAAACTGTAAAAAACTTAAATAGTCGAGAGTAATTTTGAGGACTTTTTATGTATGGACTATGAGTGTTCTTTTTCGGCCGTGCCGCATATATATAAGCATTCTGGGGTCCATTTTGGTACCTGTGTTTCTACGGTTGGTCGATTTTAAATTCGCGCCAAGTTTACTATCACAATATATTATCAATATCATTTTATGTGATCTGTATCACAGAACAATAGATATAAAAATATGTATAATATTTTTAAACTTGCCGGGAATTTGAAATTGACGAAAAAATTCTAAGACTTTAAAAACACGAAGCGATCCTTTTTCCTAAGGCCCAGACCTTGCATGCAGGTCTTTAGCAGGTACGCATATACAAACTGTGTATAAAATACTGCGCAGTATAGTCGTATCACACTAACTCCCGTCGTCCTGCATAATTTATCGCCTTGTTGCCATAACAATATTTTAATGCAGGACTCCCTCTCTATATATAAATTTAATATTTACCGTGAGACTCTGCTCCTACAGCAGATCCATGTAAAAATGTCACTGGGCTAAGCGTTTATTCTCTAGTGCTATAACAGTATAATTACTTTGTTTTTTTTTATAAAATTTCAGTTCAAAATATCATCTAGGTATATATAGATATTGTATATCCCGTGAGAATAATGAAAACATATAAAAAGAGAAACAAGAATATTTATTATAACACCTATATGTTTCTAACCGGTGCTCGAATTGGAAGAATAGAAGAAGGGGTACTCTCTGGCTTTCAATAAATTAGCGTTCCCTCAAACTGTAATGTAACTTGTATACTGTTAAAAAAAATTAGTAAGTGTGCTCTCAAAATATTATAAAATAGTGAATTATTAATAATAATAAGTGGCGTTATTGTTAACCGTAGAAAACATCGTGTCGTCCGCAAACAGAGACACACTAGCTTTTGGGAGTACCTATTGGTATAAATGTTAAACAAGGTTTGCGATAGACACGAACCCTATGGGATGCCGGCCTTAACTTTACGGAGAGTCGGTGGTGGTTTTGAGGGGGGCGATCGCCTCCTCCCCTCGGTCCTTGATTAATACATTTTTTAATATTATCGTCCAATATCTACAATTTCTATGCTTCCAAAAATATATTCTAAAATCATAAATACAAAATGATCTCCTCTATATAAAAACATACTAACCGCTCAACAACACGGTTTTCATTCTACCAAACCTACATTAACAAATTTTATATTTTTCAAACATTATATTTTAGATTCATTTTTAGAGGCGAGCAAACCGAAATCATGTACACTTATTTTGAAAAGGCGTTCGATAGAATCGATCATAATAATTTAATAATAAATATTGCTGACCCTTTATTATCGTAGCTTAATTCCTTTTTAACTAATATATTTCAATTTGTTCAAATTAAAAACCATTTTTCCGAAGCTATATATGTTATTTCTGGTGTTCCTCAAAGTGACCAATTTTCCCTCATTTTATTTATATTATAGATTATACATACCCTTTATTCAATTAACTATTCTAAGAGGGAATAGGAAAATACTAGAAACAAAGTTGAGTGGGGATGTAGTAGGAGAGGTTGAGAGGTTTGAGTATTTAGGGTTTGTTATACAGAAAGATAGAGATTTCAAAGAGGATATGAAATACAGAATTAAGTGTGGATGGATGAAATGGAAAGAAGTGTCAGGTGTTTTGTGTGACAAAAGAATCCCTATTAGGTTAAAAAGTAAATCTTATAAGGCAGTGGTGAGACCTGCAATGATGTATGGAACAGAATATTGGGCAGTAGATAGGAAGATAGAACAGATGAGTGTAACAGAGATGAGAGTGTTAAGATGATGGATGAGCGGAGTGACTAGAGAGGACAAAATAAGGAATGAGTAAATAAGAGAACAAGAGGTACTATAGGAGTAGCTTCGATAGTTGACAAAATTACTAGTGATGGCTAGGGCTTGTTTTAAAGAGGAAAGAGACAAAAACAGTAAGAGTAGTAAAGGGAATATACGTGGAAGGAAGAAGGAAAAAAGAGGTGTGGGATGTAATAGAGAATTATGTCGAGTGAATGGGTATAAGAAGGGAGGATGTGGAAAATCGAGTTCTGTGGAAGTTGGAAGCAAGTGTGGCTGACCCCAAATAGTTTGGAGTTAGGACCCTGAAAAAGAAGAAACTTTTTTGAAAATATTTCTATAATATTATCTTTATGTATTAATAATATTGAAATCTCTATGCGTATGCAAAAGCGCTAAACCACTAAGTCTCAGTCATAATAGTAGGTATAGTGTAATGGTGTAGTATATTAGCCTCCCAAACACGAATATTTACGAACATAGCCAGATTTCGAGTCAGGCATTATTCAAATACATATTTTATTAATTGATGATTAATTTAATCGTAACTTATGATTACATTTTTTAGTGGTTTAAATTTGTTCAGGTATATAATATTATTATTATAATATATAGGTATAGTAGGTATATATAATAATTTTTATCACCGAGGTATATTAACATATCTACGCGTCAACTCTTATAAAATAACTTAATTTTCTTCTAAGGCCGAGCGCACACTAAAGAAGCGAGGTGTGTTGCATCACATCACAGGGAAGTTGTGAAGTTGATTTAGGCGACTTATTTATGGAGCCTAGCGAAATAACCTTATAGGAACAACGATTCTCATTCTTTTAATAGTTCTTTAAAAATTAGGTAATTATAAATTATAATATATACAATTGTAGGCAGGGCCGGATTTAGGAGGAATAGAGGGGTGTTGCACCCTCCCCCTCTGCCACCGGAAAGCAGTCAACGAAATGAAGTTTAGTCGGCAAAATATTTGATAAATTACAAACTATTGATGAGCGAATCGGCAAAATTAGGAAAAAGTCTTATTTATATTTTAAAGATATATTTCCGTCGGTATTTTGGAAATACACACATCCCCTCATAAATATTTCTTAGCGCCGGCCCTGATATTGTAGGTATAGTTATAGACGTAGATTGCAGATTATAATAGTTATAATAATCGGGAATTACTTAAATGATAGTGTTGCACATTTTTTACTTCTATAATTACGTAAAATTATGTGTCCCAACGCACGTTAAAATAAACATTGCGGTATAATTTTAAACCTACCTACTGAATATAATATACATTATATAACGGATAGTCACACTTTTTTATACATCCACCATAGAGTATCCTGCCTGATAACTGATAAGCAACGTGCGTCCACCCCTTTGGTTGCGCTACTGACTGCATATTGCCTCTAGGTATTCGTTTTTTCAAGAGGGTAGCCCCCCCCCCTAGTTTACGCCTACGCTGAAATTGAGGGGGACGGAGCGCGACTCCAATATTTATTTTTTCTTACAGTATATTATACTGTATAGTTATAGGTAATTTTGAAAGCCCAAAAGTACCTTTTTCTTTCTATTTTTACAATTCGTAAATCTGTCCATAGTATATATATATACATACTGCAGGAACACTTAGATATGATATGGGTACGCCATCGAGTCTAGAGTGTAAAAACCTATACGCGTAGGCATAATATACAAAATATTTTAACGAGTAGACTATAATAATATATATATATATATAAGGTACTGAATCGTCGACGGTATAATATCCTATTATATAATTATATGTAGATTATATTCACCGGCTATAATATGAGCCTATATATTATTATAATGTGTATCGGCCGGCCGGATAGTGTGTCCACACGCGGTTTCGGCAATCGTGACCGGATCCGCAAGGTGCCCAACACTCCACTGCAGCGGCAGCGTTCGGGAGGAGGTATACGGCATAAAATTATAATATTATATATATTACCAAAATATTATATGGGAGGGCACGACCGAGGCAGCCTGCAGGAAGAACGCACACGATATATAATATTATTGCAATGCGGCTGCAGGTACACGTAGGTATATAATATGCATAGTTGTTTCTCGTTTACACTGCACAGAACGGAAACCTGTTGGCCAACTTTTTAGGGGGCTTTCGGATGAAACGCATACGAAAAACGCATCGGCGGGCATGGGAAAAACGGCGTATGCGCATTATATATATATATATAATACAGGTGGACCTACTATCCATATATATATATATATATATATATATATATAATAGGGTCTAGCGGATAGACTGCACAAAACGACGATTTCGTCATAACATAATATGCCTACGTAACAACAATAACGAAGAGGAACCAGGAATCTGGTTTTCTCGGGTTTGTTGAACCACGGCTGCGTCTCCCGCCCCGAAAAAAAAAAACCGCAGTCCTCCGCCAGCCGCTAGGGTCAAGGCTATAGGAGGATCTGGCTTGGCGTGCAGCACGCGGCGAAATACTCGCCCTCCCACGGGTGTCCCCCTTGGTAGGTACACGGCCTATATAAGTGATGCGATCCTCCGGCCCCGTCGTTTATTCGGCGACAGACATAGACGAGCCAATACCAATACAATATGACGATGATGGACAAAGCCACCGGACCGTTCGTCTTTTGTTTGGTAAGTACCTATATATACCTATACTTATACCTTCCATATATTATTATGATATGCTTTTATATATATATATATATATATAATAGACACTAGCTTTTCAATAAGAACTGATCATAAACGAGTACCTATATAATATTATGTACCTATTTAAAATAAATTCAATTTTAACTCGTTCTTATTGCTAAAATCTGGCGTCTGTAAACATAACATATTCGCTCGCGATCTACATTTATATACATGAAAAAAAAAAAAAAAAACATATCAATTACTTGATATATCTCGTGTATAGGCAGCCATAATCGTAATCGGTCAAGTATCGCCGGCCGCCGCGATCTTGGAGCCGTTCGCCAGCCAATTTATTGCGAAGAAAATGATGCTCAAACACAAGTTCGCTCCACCGCCCTCCGCCCCACAACCCGCCACAGGGTCCCTGTTCTTCGTCGGACAGTATCAGCCGCAGCCGTCACCGCCGCCGAACAGTTACCCTGCCGTGTACGGCCCTCCGCCGCCCAGCTATCCTGCGTACGGGCCACCCAGTGCTTACGAACCGCCCGTCGTTGTTAAACCGTATCCACCGCCGCCGCCGATCGGTGGATGTCTGCCAACAACCAACCCGAGCCCGCCGCCATCCGTCGACTATTCCAACTATGCGCCCGTCGCGCACGGTGGACACGGCTATGGCAGCAATTACGGAAAGTAGAACAGGAGACGATTTTATAAAAAATAAATAAATAAATATACCACCGATATAATTATTATATAATATATATATATATAATATATATATATATATATATATATATATATACATATAATATGTACTATTGAGACTATGTGTAAGTTTAAAGACTTGAAATGTAATTTAATAGTAAAAAAGTGACAAATGTACAAATAAAATTTTCATTATTTATAATATTATGTCATATATCAATCAATTACCTATACAAAAATAAAACAAAAATTATAAGGTAAAGTTGACTAGTGTTATCGATATTATAATTATTATAAGCTAAGTGTTTCTCAATTGATCTTTGGCACCTCGACATTTTTCGCACGATAAACCCTGTGAATTAATTTTAATTTTAGATTTTTTTGTAATATTCAAGATTGCAAGATCCATGAGTGTAAAGGGAATCCTAACTACAAGTTTAGAAATTAAAAACTATATTAAAATTACCCCATAAAATCAACCAGTCTTAAAGTTTTCAGAAAAAAAAAAATCATCAATATAGCATAGATGTCCTTGCATTAACAATACAAATTAAAAATATTTACTCACAAATTAATGTCTCATTAATTCTCACTATAGGGCCAAAATTATATCATCATTTGAGAAACACTGGTCTAGTTTAATTAAATTCTTTTACATTTATCCTCTTATAGATTTTAATAATAATATAAATATACTTTCAAGATGATTATAACAAATAAGATACACTTTGCATAATAAACAACATTTCACAATAAAAAATGGACTTTTAAATTTACTGATTTTTATTGACTAGTATTTAGTAAGTACAGAAATAAGAACAATTCCGTTCAAGAAATGTTCAACAAACATAGTTTAGCACATATAAGTGCCATACAAAACATCAATGTCAACAAACAGCTAGTTTTGCTTTGTTTACATTTTAACGAATAATAAAAATTCCAAAACTATATTTATCTTATATAATAAGCCATTTTTTATTTTTTAAATAATTATAAAAATTGTAAAACAAGTAAGTAGGAATTCTTATTAATTAAAAATTTTCAACATAGCAAAATACATATTTAAATAAATAGTTTAGAACTCTTTTAAGTTTTCGGTTTTAAACTATTTTTAAAAGTTCAAGAATTTAAAACTTAATTATGTCAATCTTAACCAAATAATCTGGATAGTTATCATTTAATAGTTTAAGAAATATACAAATCCAATGTTTGACCAGTTTAATCATACTTGAATATTTTACTATATGTTATTTTATAATATGGAACGAGATAATTAAAAAAACACGACAGAGTTCTAAACTTTTTACCTAAATTAAATAACATAATAAATATGTACAATCATGTTGAAAAAATATTTACAAATTAGAACTAAGTAATATATTATTCTAAAATAAAACTATTAAAATGGTATCAAAGTCAAAAAATGAAAGAATAACATTACTAAGTCTTTAGTAAAGAATTTTTATTTAATTTTTTGGTTTGCAGGGAAAAATATATAATACATAATTTGTAACCTGAAAGCAAATATGAATTTAAATAAAGAACACATTTTCCTACATATATACTTAAACATCGTCCAATATTGTTAATTAAAATGTAAAGTTAAATTTTTTCCCATTAATTTAGAATAAAATGGAGATGTTAAAATTTTCAAATAAATATTAAAAGGCACATTTAAACGAACACAATTATAAACATGCATATCAAATTTGCCATGGAAAGGCTTAAACAAATTATTATACACACATACGCACGCACACACACACATTATATATATATATATAATATATAAATATTATATAATATGTACCTATATTATATTTATAGATAAAATATTAATAAAAATACATCTAACACGAGATCTTTTAATTTAATTGAACATTGTCTTTTAATTGTATAATATTTTAATAATATATATAACAATAAGGGGTAGGAAAGGAAACTCATCAACATTATAATATAATAATTAAGTATTAAGTATATAGGTATTGTATGAAAAATACATCTTTCTTCATATTGACCTCACAATATATACACCATAATGTTCCATAACTTGTGGGTTAGCAGCTACTGATATTTAAATTTGTGCAGAACATTATTAGGTATACTATTTATTAATAAAAACCAGAAAATATGAAAAGTATAATATTAGTTATAAAATGTAATAATGATAAGAATATTATATGGTTTAATAATTAGGTGCCTTAAAAACCTATATCAGATGAAATAAAATCAATAAAGTGTATTTTTGTCATATGTGCTTTACCACATTTTTTTAGATGTCCTATAATATGCTTTAGTGTGCTTTTGGGTTTTTGACTAAACTGTAAATGTACATACAATTATATTCTGGATTATATAAATTGGATATTATATTTCTATATTTATAAAAAATGCAATTATAGTAATTAGTAATACATTATTTTGTTATTCAGACGTAATAAAATAAAAATGTTAATTTATTCATTAATAATAATAGATAGTAATGTGAAATAAAATATTAATTATGTATACAATATGACATTCAAAATTATGAGTGGTAGATGATATCCGAGCGCATATGACAAGAATACTAAAATAAAGTATAAACTTGTGAACCTTTGGCACTGAAAAAAAGAAAATAGCAGTAGTTTAGAAGTAAATGAAATGTGCTGGCACTTTTATATTATAACAAAAATATTATTTCCTATTTAACTCTAAGGTTACAACATATGATTAATTAATCACAGATAAAAAAAAAAAATCTCAAAATAATTGATTATATTCTAAAGTGATCATTGTTAGTTACTGCATCAATATTTGGTTCAGCTAACATTTGCAAATGATCCAAGTGATCTAAATGATCTAGGTCAATCTGATCGACAAGACTCTGCCTTATACTTTCTTCAGTAGAGAAGAAGTCTGCATCAAATGTGTTTGTAGAATTTAGATCTTTCACAAAATCATTTCGGTTTTCCAACTGATGTCCATTTGAAAAATCTATCAAAGTCGCATAAAAAAAAAAAAAATGTAATTAATATTACCAGCATAAATCAAAGAAAATTACCTGTGAGTATTATGTCTGGAATACTGGAAGGAGTATTAGGTGTTGTATGATTTTGGTTGGGATATTGGAGAGATTGCGATGGTGATGTGCTAAAATATCCTAGATCAGCCGTTAGTTCTGAATTTACGTAATCTTCAGTCTAAAAAAAAAATAATAAAAATAAATAATGTAAATAATCTCAATCAATAATAGCAACTAGTTTTCATGTATCTATGAATAAGAAAATAATTACCTGTGGCAAGTATGTGTTATTACTGGGAGAGCCTATGTATTCTATACCCGTAGATCCAGGACTGTCGAGCTATTAGAACATAAATAAATACATAAACTAATGTTAGTTTTTAAATTGCATAGCAAAAACTGTAAAATATATTGGAAATAAGTAAACATGCAGGTTTAATATATTAATATTAATGTAATATTATATAGAAGGTACTACAATCAATAACAACCCTAATTTATATTAACTAATTTGCTTTTATTACTAAGCATTATACAATACAATATATAATGTGTACCTTGTAAGGTAACAATTATTTTTTTACCATTTTACCTGTAATTGGGTGGCCATCCAAGCTGTCGAGTTTGACTCTTTTAGAGTTTGGATCAACTGATTCCAGTCCTGCTATATGATATGCGATAGTGGAATCAAAATACAATATGTACATAACTATTTGCCATTTTTCAGTAAACCAAATGAGTGTAGTGATAATTTAATACAAATTTTGACATGATAATTTAACTTAGCCTTATTATTTATGCACACAAATTTGTTTTGATTTAATTAATATTTATTTTTTAATTTTCAGAATTTATAATTAACACTAAATTTTATTATTATGAATAAATAATTAAGTTATAATTATATTAGAATATAATATATGTATGTTCTTCCAAGATTGGACAGTAACAAATTTAAAAATTAAATTATAAGTTATTTTATTAACTGACATTGAACTTAATTCATTTTTATAATATAATATATATATATATATATATAGGTATATTTATTTAGAACACAAGTTAATTTTTGTTACATGGAAAAGTTATTTTATACACTTATTATTTCGATAATTTTATAACATTTCAAGATTTTGTTTTGTTTTTCTTATTGTTTCATTGTTTATAATATTTTTGTCTGTGATCATACAAATCTTATCAGTTATCATTAACAGTTGCTCACACAGTGTCAAATGCAGTAACTACAAAAAAGCCTTATTATTGGAAAAACTTTTCTTTTTTGGTATATCTAGTTACAAAGTAAATGATATTTTATAATCAAATTTTGATGTATTTTAACAGTTTTACTACACGAAGGTGTTACAAATGGAAATAAAGTTTTCAAATTAATAATAGAGGTATTTTTGTAATTAACCAAATTTAACTCAGTAACTGAATTTTATAAACAATCAGTTTTGGTTATAATAATTTATAACCGACCAAATGAAATGATTATTAAGTATTGGTTATTGATAAGATAAAAAAACAACCAAAATCATGAAAATACGCCTAATAATATTTATAAGAATCACAGTTTTGATAATTTGGTTATTATACTGCACTTAAACTATTTACGAGGGCAGTATGTAGTGTTATGTTATTGGATAGTCCACGACATGAAAACATGTTCGCGACTTAAGAATGCCAGGTGGCAATATTTCAATAGTGGTTTAGAAACAAATACAGATCTATTTGCCGTGCTGTTTGCCGTGGCCAACGCGACAGTAGCTGCTCCACTGTTGCATGTGCCTATACTACTGTACAATGGCTTAACGAAAAACTGCCATTTGACAACATTGTTTTACAGGCGTTTTTTCATATTGCAAACTATAATACTGCATACATCAAAATGTTGAAAAAACTTATATTCTTTATTTCAACTATAAACTAAGTAATTTATTTTAAAACAAATTTTTAACTTAACGTTACTTTTTTTTTATAAAAATTAAAAAATAACTTTTACTTAAATTGAGTATAAGTTTAGTTATTATTTTTTTTTGTTTAACTTAACTTGAATTAGCTTAAACAAAGAAATAACTTGCCCAATTTAATCAATTTTGAATTGAGTATTTTACTTATTTGACAGTTCTTAACATATATAAATTATGTAATTAATAACCGATATTTTTAAAATATTCAAATATCAAAATTATTGACAAACCATGTCTAGTGTTGTAAATAATAATAACAAAAAAAGGACGACATAATAATCATGATTATGGCCTGTGTTAATTTTTTTTTATAAATAGTATTAAAATATCAAAAATTATTTTTACTTACCACCTCCTTTGATAGCATTAACCCAGATATATTTATTACATTATTATATTTGCTTATAAATGTTATCAAGCATAAACTCAAATATATTATTTTTAATATATATGTTATAAAAAAAACTCCACTAATAGGTATGTATTTTACTTATAGATTTTCAATTTTTCTGGGTTTTTATTACATTAAACTACTGTAAATATAGCTTACCATTGTGAATTGTTCAAAATGTTGTTGAAGTGTGTTAGTTTGTGTTTGATTCGAATAAAAATCTTTTTGAGTTTGATAGTTTTGATGTTGATTAATGCTACCAACAGAAGAACCATTTGGGGAAGATGGGCTTTGTGGACTACATAATAGACTAGAACTTCCATACTAAAAAGTAAAAATAAATTGAATTAATACTTATTGTAAATATATACAATCAAAATAATTAGAAAATTTGTTAATGTAATATATAGATTCTGAAATATACTTTTGGTTCAAGATATCAATAATATATTTTTTACAAAAAGATTAATTAAATTTATTAGTTTTATATTGAACATGAATTATTTGTACTATACAATTTTGTATATTTTATTAAAATATAGTACATATTTTTATTTCAAAAAGATACCACACATCTAAAATAAGAAACTAAAAACCAGTTTTACGTCAATTTAAAACATTGTGGTTACAATCAAAATGAAATAACCAAATTTGTATAGCACATAAAGAAGATCTAAAGCTGTGTAGTGTTTTTATTTTTTATAAGAAGTGGGTCAAACAGTTCAAAGCCAAAAAATCAAGCAAAACTTTAAAAGTTTGGTTTGGTTTTGGTTTGACAAACTAAAAGTTAGGTTTTAGCTTTTAAGGTGAGTTCTTAAGTTTCATTTACACTTACATTTTGAGTTTGACCAACCTCTACTTTTTTTTATAAAGTTATTTTAATGAAGTAATTAATAATAAAATTTGTATAATTTTATATTTTTTTTAGATATTTAGAAAACAAAATTAAAACAAGGTACCTAGGAAAAAAAATAAAAACACTACTTCATATCATAGATTAGGTTTTCTTTTATGTAGTAATAAAATGTGATGTTTTTTATTTTGATTGTAACCATGATGTTTTCATATATGTTTTATATATCAAAAATTGATATTAGAATATATGTGTTTCATAGGTTGTCAATTGAACGCATTAATCCTTTAAATTTTTTTCAAATTTTTGTAGATTAACAAAATATGACAAAATTTTCATTATCAATTAACAATTTATTTTATGTAATAACTTAAAACATTATTATACGTATATTTAAATTTATAATACTCTATATTTTAAATATGATATAATATATATTATATAACAAAATATATATAATTATGCTACAACATTTACAGTAGAACCTCTATTTAACAAACTTGACGGGATTTTTCACTTAAAAATTAGAACTTGTATTTATCATATAAAATTAATGTATGTAAATACATTATACAGAATAATAATGAAAATAATAGATATGTGTCCAAAAATATAAAAATATAGAATTAAATAAAAATTTGACTCATTTTTCTATACAAAAATACATATAAAAATTAAATAATAATAAATAAATAACAATAATCTCAGGCAGCATACGGATTACAGGTATACGATTCGTATTTGTATTTAGATTACTGAAATTGTATTGTTGTGTAGTTTTAATATTGTGTTAAAATATTATAAAATTAATGCTTTAGATAGAAAGTTTTCTATATTTTATAATGTTCACTGATTTATTGATTTACATTATTTAAGTTTTAAAAAAAAATTTCGGGTTAAACAGGGTCTTAATTTTTTCCTGGTTAAGGAAATGTGGCCAAAAAACAGTTTCAATTTTATCCGGAATCCGGGTACGGGGTTAAAAAAAACCCGTGTTTTTCAAAAAAATGGGGTTTTGAGTTTAACATGGTATTAATATTTTGTGGGTTATATGGGTTTTCAACCCGAGTTCAAACCCGTTTTGATTCCCTGAAAATAATATTAGTTTATTTTTTCAAACAGAATTTGTACAAGCCATACCTAAGACGCTCAAGGTACCGTTGTACATATGAACAAGAAATTGAAATTTGTTATGTTTCTGATTATAAGCATGAATAATATGTATTTTGTTTATACATAGGATATTAGGATACGTATGGTATTTTTAATAATATGTTCATTTTTAGCTTCATTTATATTTGAATCGCATAATGACATCATTTAGTATATGATAGAGTAATCTTGAAAAACTCAGTATATTCCTGAGCATTGTCGGAATATTGAAAAAGCTAGATTACTATCATAATATTGGGATTTCTTTATTTTTTTGGCTACATTCCATATTTCTTCTTTATTTTTGAGTAGCTTACACCATTAACCAAACTGAAAATATCATCAATTTAAAAATCTATAGGTAGTAAATTATTCATTAGATATGATGGCAAAAATTATTTCCATTAAGAAAAAATTATTGCACCGAGTTAGCATTGAACAGATATTATTTAATCTTATTATTGATAATATTATCGGTATGTATTCAAGTATTCAACACAAAAATGCAATAATGTGCAACTTCTCATAAAAAGGCTAAATTACTCGACTCGTCAGAGTATTATATATTTAATAGGATGCTACACACCCATTTTACCAGTATTAAAATACGTTTGAGTTCCTAACTACAAATTTTAGTTATTCCAGAGTCAAAATGTACACAAAATATGAAAGATGAGAATATTTACTATGCCATAGCATAGTAATATATAAAAGCGGAGTAATTCAAACATGTATTACAGACCATTTTTCCATTATACTAAATATTGAAATTCTGAATAAAATTGATATGATTACAAAACACTCAAATCAATTGATTATCTTAAATTAAAGGAATTATTAAGTAATGAATCATAGCTGGAATTGTATAATATAAATGACGTCAACGCTTGTGTCGGTTTATAATATATAATATATATATATTATATTATTTGCTAATAAAATAAACAATATTACTGTTGCCTTGATTACCAGTATCGCCGAAAACTAAATCAAAATGCCTCAAAGAATGGATGTTTCCTGGTTTACTTCGTTCAGTACATCATAAAAAGTAACTATTACAGTAAAAAAAAAAACCCCCCAATAATGTTAATCTAACCTCTTACTATACTAAATATAAAAATAACTTTACAAAAATACTGAGAATATCAAAAATTGAATTTTATAAAAAGAAATTTGCAAATATCTCATACAGTCCAACATTAACATGGAAGGTAATTAGAAAAATGTTAGACAGGAGTTAAAAATCTGTAAAGAATGAAATTAAACAATTAGAACTAATAATGACATCATACAAACAAATACTAATCCTCATAGAGTATCAAATATTTTCAATGATTTTTTATTAATGTCGGAATCTTTCACAGATTATTGACTCATCTAGTTTAAAAGAAAAAGTACTCACTCCAAATGTATCTTTTGAAAACGGTTTCAACACTAATATTGAAAAAGCTGATGTCTTTCATATTATAATGAAACTAAAGGAAGATACTGCGGTGGGGTTTGATGGATTTATAGTTAAAATTTTTAAACATATATTAGAACACATAATAGATACCCTAACTTACATTTATAATTAAAGTTATTAAACCCTTTTTTAAAACAGGAGATAAATTATATGTAAATAATTATAGACCTATATCTATGCTAAGCAACTCTTCAAAAGTACTAGAAAAATTTGTTAAAATGAGGTTAATTACTTACTTGGAAAAAAATTAATTACTATCACATAATCAGTTTGATTTTAGGCCAGGTTTAGGAACTGAAGACGTCTTATATACTATTACAAAATGTATTAACAAAGCCCTCGATGATGGAAAAAAACCTTTAGCAATTTTTTTAGACCTAGCAAAGGCTTTTGATACTGTGAATCATGCAAAATTCATGAATATTTTACCGGATTTTGTAATTGAAATGTCCAGTTTAAAGTGGTTTAATAGTTATTAGTTATTTGAATAACCGAAGCTAAATAGTCAAAATAAATGGTATCATTAGTAACCCCTTGAAATTTAGCTGCGGAGTATCATAAGATAGTGTTCTAGGTCCAATTTTATTTATTCTGTACATTAATAGTTTATGTAACCTTAACATTGACAGAAAAATTATAACTTATGTAGATGATACATGTTTAATTTTCTCAGATGATTCAGATGATTTCACTTGGGAAAGTGTTAGAAAAAAAGCAACTATTGAGATAAAAAAAGTTATTGAATATTTTAATTATAAGAAGTTAATGGTGAATTATAAAAAAACCACGTTCATGTATTTCATGATTTATAACTTAAATAGATATCTATAGATGAATTTATATCTCTTAATTTTAATGAAAACATTTCTCGTGTACGATATACAGTATCAAAATATATCAAGAGTACCAAGTATCAGGTATCTAGGTTTCATTTTTGATAAAACTTGAGTTGGAATTTGCATGCTAATATCTTAGTTATGAAACTATGTAGTTTAACCTCTAGTTTTTATAATTTATGTTATGTTATTCCAATTCATACTGTGTATTGTGTTTTTAGCTATTTATCAAGCTATATTTCAATATAGTTTGCTAGTTTGGGATGGCCTAAATGAAAATGCTTTATATCCCTTAAAAGGCACGTTAGACTGTTTTTCAAATGATAATTTCAAGACATTTAATGTTATACCAGTTAAATTACTATTTAAGAAAATAGATATAATATTGTTAATAAAAAATTAAAATGATAACAAGAGAAAACATCTAGCGTTTAATGCTAAAGTTATTTATTTTAAGAAATCGTTCAGTAAAAAATTTGTGGACTGTCTTGCATCAAGCTATTATAATTCTATGCCTTTAAATTTAAAAACAAATATTTATTTTCATTCTGTATTTAATAGTATATAGTGTGTATATATAAAACCTAATATATCTATGTAACAACACAAATTTTTTTTCATTTATTTTGGTTGTATTCTTTTTTTTTAATTTGTAATTTAAAATATGATTTAATTCTGTAATATTAACTCTTTGCCTTCACACAAGCTCCAGCTTAAAGGTAGATAAATTATGTAAAAATTTGTGTTTTGTTAATAATGTTAATTTGATTGATTAATAAAAAATAAGAATAAATAGCGTAGATTTTTTAGTTAAAATTTTTTTTCCTTTTTTTTTTTCAAATTAAAAAATTGTACGATTTTGTATCATGGTTGTAGGCTTTTAAATGAATATATTGAAAAAACTCCATGCTCGAACCACAGTAAATATTTTTATTTTTCATATTTTGTATAAGTTTTGACACTGCAATTACATAGAGAAATTGGAAATATAGAACATGAACGTGATTTTTATCAAATATTATAACACGACAATAAAAATGGTATTGACAAATGATTATTTTTTAATTACTTTTAAAATATAATTAAATGTTTTTAAAATGTTGGATTTTCATTTTTCTTAAAATTTCATAAAAATTACATATAAAAAGTCCTTAAAAATAGGGTGTCCTTTATAATAAACAATTGTTAAATTGTACCAACCACAGTAGATACTACTGGTTATATATACTATAGAGATTGCTCACTGGCCTATTTTTTTGTAGTATAGTCGACAGTTTTCCTGTTATAGAGCGCTTTATAAATAATTATTGAAATCGCTAACAGTTGGTAGTTATCTTTGACCAACGCAAAGTGTATACTGTATACACTAAGAATCAAATGTGACTACTAGAGATAACAATGTTAAAATGTTAGAACTAAATACTCTACAACAGGAACATTTTCTATACCAGTCTATAGTATGTATTATAATAAATGGTAGGTACTATCATAATATAATTAGTAACAAATATGATTAAAATAGTTTATGTTTGATATCAAAAAGTTGATATATTTCTAATGAAAATAAACAAACATACTTGAATTGTAAGTCCTGGAGAAGACTGCGGACTTGGTCTATTGGATTGTTGGTTTCTATATGACCCTAAGGAGTTTATATTGTTAAGTTGGGAATTTCCTATGTTTAACTGAAATAATAATAAAAATATGTAAGTACAAAACATTATAGTTAAAGTATGAAAACTTACATGTGAGGAATTGATTTCAGTTTGACCATCGACTGAAACACATGATTGTTGAGTTTGTGGTTGTGCTGGTGATAATGGGATATGCTGGTACATTAATGTTTGTACAGGGCTGCTCATTTTTATGCCATTAATGTGACCTGTTATACAATTTATATTTGTATTTTGCTCTAACATTTGCATATTAATGTTGTTATTGTAGTTCTCACCTGCATTTCCATTTCCTGGACTATTATCTACTGTAAATCCCTGTAAAAACAAATATATACTATTATATATGTATATACTATTCATAAATATAATTAAAATGTACTTAAATTGTTCTGTCTACTATCGTGCAGATACAGGCATAGTCATTTTAAGTTTTCAAGCAAAACAATATAATTAAATAAATGTAAATATAAATTATAACATATATATATATATATAAAAGTAAAAATGAAATGAAATGCGTGCAACTAACCTTGCATGTGCGCTGTAACCTATGGTTCATAAAGTAAGGGACACTAAGGTGATTCTGCAATCATACCAATGTACTTAAAATGAATAATCAAATATTTAAATACTTCAAGTATAAAAGAAAAATAAGTTACAAAGCAAAACATTTAATTATTATATTCTATTAAACATATGAAATGCAACTAAAAATGGTGCAAAATTGTGCAAAATGGTGCAAAAAATGGTCAAAACAAGCAAGCAAACAATAATAACTTTGGAAAAATGTAACTTTTGTGAAATTTGACAATATAACACATAACTATAAATAGTTCTATCAAAACAAAAAGTCAAATAAAATACATTTAAAGAAATTTAATAAAAAGCACATAATAGGTATATATATATATATATATATATGTATAAAATGTGCATATGTTATCACTACAAGAAATAATTTAAGCAATCTAAAAATAGGAAACTTATCAAAATCTGAAAAAAATGTCCAAGGGGTGAAATTTTTGGAAGAAATTAATTTGAAAACTCACTGGTATCACAATGTCACATGTAACCACAGTAGTTTGGTTAGGAGAATCAGGTGGTGGTGAACTTGTAAATGAAAACCGTGTAGGTGGTGTACGGCTGTTAACTGATACTGGGGATAAAATACTTGGGCTCTGGCTTGGAGTACCTTGTGAGCCTTGTGGACTACAACCATCTGTTGTTAGTGGGCTCTGCTGAAACAACCATCTAGTCTAATCACATACTACCAAAAAACCCATTTTCCCTCATTTAATTCATAATATAGTGTTATTTTTAATTTATGCACGTTGTTAGTAGCAAAAATGTTAAAAGTAAAAAGAACAAAAATGATAATTATATAATATTTATCTTACGTTGCTATTGTAAGGTGATGACAAGTTATATTGATCATCCTGATCAAGAGGGGCATGGATTGGAGGAGAAAATTGAAAGTTAGTGAGGTCTGGTAATGAACCGGTATTGTTTCCAATGGGTATTTGAATGACACCAGGTTCTTGTTGAGTGGTAAAAACGCTAGAAAAATTAATAATTAAAATATGTTCAGGTAACACCGGATAAAAATGGGTGTACTCAAATTGCATCCCAAATCCAGGTAGTAGAACTGTTTTAACTCAAATTATCTCCAAGGTGTTTCAGTGTTTTAAAATTGCCTCCAGTATCATAACCCATCGATTAATCAATATATCCCATTATTTTATTAATACCCATAATATCGATATAATATTATATCCATACATTTTTTAAACTATTCAAACAAAAAACAATACAGTTTGATAAATTTACAAAATCGATGTATGTCAACAGAACTGAAATGTTTTAATAATTTGAAATTTACATAAAAAAATATATCAATTAAAGAATAAAATAATTCAATTATAATAAATTTATCTTTCCGAAATAATTAAAAAAACACTGCGTACTATTATATAATAATATAAATAATTTCCGCTATCTACTAAGATATAAAATATCAATTATAGATTTCTATTCTAACTTTTAACGAGGACAATTCGAGTATAAAATATTGAACTACCCGACGTAGGAGGCAATTCGAGTAACCAAACGGGAGGCAATTCATGTGCACCAATAAAAATATACTTACTTAATTCCAGGAACTCTAGGAACATCGCAGCAAGACCTAGGTCTTTTATCGGGCGATGTTGATAAATACCTTTTTTTATCGTATTGTTGGTTATCAATTAATGCTAAATCAAACACATCAAACAAAGTTATTGGTGAATTACTTTAAAGAACATTTTCTCTTTCACACAGTGCAAAGTAAAAGACTTACTTCTGCGTTGAGATCCAGGACTGTGCAGGTGAGCCAATGATTCAGTAGAACTACTCTGCGACACGCTATGATGCAAAGCCGAATCTGAATGAGTACGCCTCCAGCTAGTATCAGGAGGGGGAGGTGATAAGTAAGGGCCACTCGAATATGGCGACTTGTCGGCCGATCGTTTTTCAGACCGCATCGGACCAACTGAACCAACACTACGACCACGTTCTCGGTAACCAACCGATCGTCGAACTTGTTGGTCTGGGTTAGCGTCGTTGGCGACTACTTCTTCCGAACCATTTGGCAATGTCTGTAAATAAAATATAATATCATATTATAATGGTTTATAGTATAGTAAGATAAATATTAAGGAACATTTTGAATTCAATATTAAAATAATAATGTCTAACATGTGTATACAACTAATATATATATACAGGTATTTAAAATTTAAATATTTTATTATAAATTTATGTAGGTACGTATTATTATTTAATATTTATGATCTACAGAGGCATTGACGCATTAAATTATAAAACCGTAAGTACTGAGTGAAATTTGTTCTATTTACCTAATTTAAAGGATAATAATTCGATTTTTAATTTAATTCGATTCGAAGTTTCAAGTTGATTAAAAAAAAAAACCGCAGACTACCATACCCATTTTTATATATTAGGTACTATTTATTATATTACCTATATGAATTGAAACGAAATACATTAATATTCGAACGACTAGTTTTTCAAATCAAATGTTTTAAATTGTGAATCTTTTATTAATTGATGTGTTTGTTTATTGTTCAATGGCATTTATCAATTTTTTTCATTTATACACTATATTTTTATAATAATATAAATATAAATGAATGTTTAATATTTTTTATTTATATTAATCCAACATTATTAGTAGGTAAAATATAATATCATTTGCGTTTTGTTATAATGGTAAATATAAAATAATAATTGTTAGATATAAAATATTAAAATATAATGTACCTATTGCATGCGCTCACACATTTATATATTATATACCTATACTACCTATATCAAATACATATTATATCTACCTACTCGAATATTTTAAATTTTGTGCATGTGTATAGACTATAACGAAAAACCGCCATAGATTATAATATATTAGGTATATAAATGTTCATAATAATAGCGTAATCGGTAAATAAAAGTGTATATAACCTATACCTGTACAACAATTATTGAACACTATATAAATTGAAAAATAGTCCATGTGGAGGGGGCTAAGAATACCTCCACGGTTTCCTCATGCCTGTCGTAGAAGTCGACTAATTGAGGTTGCGTCAGGTCGACAGCCGGCATAAAACTTGTCAAAAAGTATGAGAAGTATTAAAAAGAA
>JAIPRL010000412.1:102228-135193 GCA_025469235.1 Pemphigus obesinymphae
ATACCTGACGCTTCTCTCCACTTTGTCCATCCACACTTAATCCTGTGTTTCATATCCTCTTCGAAACCCCCATCTTTCTGTATAACGGACCCTAAATACTTGAACCTCTCCACTTCTCCCACCACATATTTATCAACAGATAATATATACGCATATTTGGAACGAACGGTAAATAAAGAAACGTTTAGTCAGGCATCAAAACGTTCGGGAAATGCGAATCCGAAGTCTGCGGAGTCAAAAAAAACCTACAAAGATCGCTAAAGCCGATTTTGGAAGTTTGGGACGATAATACGACGAGTGATAAAGAAAATCGATGAGATGAAATCGCATTTTTCCTTCCCGGCGTCGAAAGCTCGGAGAAAAGGCGAAAACACAGAGAAACAAAAGGCATAAAAATCTTAAAACGACCAGAGAATAGTTAGAAAACGGTAACAGAATATTCTAAACATATACAGTTCATTGTAAAAACATAAAAACATTAGCTTCCTCGCTACGCTCAGAATCTAGTGGTATGGCGAAAAATAATTTCATCGATACATAATTTCTTATTTAAATTTTAAATAGAAAAATAATATTATAGATACGTATTTAATACTTATAGTACTAGTTAAGTTTTAATTGTGATTCTAAAATGATGGATTGTAACTTGTTACAATGTTACTATGATTTTAATAAAAAAAAAAATCAATAAAACTTAAAATTTCAAAATGCTTTCATTTATTTATTTCTATCGGTTAAAAACAAATACTATCTTATGAAAATAAGTACATATGGTCACCATAAGTACAGTGTTCAAAAAGTATGTATTAAAAACCCATGTCTTTTATAATATGTAATAATCGAGTTAATAATGTTTCATACTTTTTGAACATCCTGTACATAATACAAGTATACATTATAGGTAAATAAAAATATGAATAAGGTATATAACAAGTGCGATTGAAAAGTATCGAACTATATAGTTGAGAGAAGAATTTGTCAATGAATAATGGCACGAGAAAGTTCAAGTAAAAACATGAATGTAGGCCATGACGCAGACTCAACAATATGATCCCGGCCGGTCCAGGATCGCGAAATATTGAATAAGCCTCCGCGAACTCACTTGCATGAATGAAATTGGAGCATTTTATCAACGGAATTATATAATAAAACGTCAATGGACGAAATAACTATATACAAAAATAGATTTAAAAAATATTTTTTTGTGTAAAACGAGTGGACAAATGTATTATATTACATTATACGAATATATAAATAAATAATATATTTTTATATCAATATATAGGTATATACAGTTTTGAAAGACTGTTTAATATACATTTTTTAATAATTTACAATCTATTATTAAATAATACCTAGATAAATAATATTTGTTTTTTTGTTTTAACGTAGTAAATCGTCTTTGAAAGTTTTTGTTTTCATTAAACGTTTTTTCTTTTATCACAAAAATTAATTATTTTAAATATTAAGAATAGGTACCTATACATTATACCAAATACTAGTATAGTTGTATCTCGACTTTATTTTATATAGTTGTGCCTATTTAATAATATATTTATATATATAAAAAAAAAAAAAAATGAAAATATATGGTATAATCTACAAAATAGAAACTTCAGTTCGTTTATGAATAGTTAAAATTACATATTTTAATTAATTTACAGTTAACAAGCGCCTCAATAATATTAAAATTTTATCAAATGATTGACAATACTCGTACAATATTCGAACAAGAATAATCGTATACATATAATCGATATATATAATATAATAGACATTATTTATAAGTTATACCTATTATAAATTATAATTTTTCATTAATTAAATCCATTGAATGTTTCTTTGGAAAAAACTTCATATCTGTTTATATAATTCTCGTAATCGTTTTCTTTTGTTTATTGATTATTAAATATTTTAAAAATGATTTCCATTTTCTAGAAAAATGTTTATACTTGATATTAAAAAAAAAACATTTTTTTGTTTTACTATACATAGGTAATAATATTAAACCTTGCATAATATAATTTATAGGTAATAAAAATTGAATATTTATAGTGACTAATTATATACATATCAAATATAAAATATTTTACAAATAAATTAAACAAGAAAAATAGATAAATATGTTTAAATATTGTTGTTATTTTTAATTATCTATATTCTATATACATTATACCTACTTACACATATATGTAAATAATAAAAAAAGATGAAAACATTATTAGGTAACTGATAAAATATTTTACAAGTAGGTATTTAAGTTGTAAATATTTACTAATGATACGAAATAACTTGGAAATAACTTTAAAAAGTGTCTAAAATTACTTTGATTGGATAACATTAAATACATAATACAAGTAAATGAGTACCAATAATAAGTACTTAATCTTCACTATACCTTTTATATTTTATTAGAATATATTAATTTAGGTAGGCATATTATACAATATATCGTATTTAAAATATTGTTAAAATAATATATAGATGGTCATAGTCTACGCATGTAATGTTTACACTTTACATCATTAATCGGCGAAAACGTTTTGTTCAGTGAAGTGAATAATAATAATAATTAGAAAATTATCAGGTAGGTACTTTAACAATTGTTAGAGTTGCTATGATCAATTAAATCATATTTAATCATTGATTAGACGATTTTATGATTAAATATACGATTTATAGATATGGATTAATAAATAAAATCAGTACCTACAAATATGGATTATATCATATATTATACACAATACATAAGCGTCCATGTAGGGTGTAATAAATGAAATGAGTAAATAATATTTGAAGTAAAAAGGGTATTTTTTTTTTTTGCAGAAATTATAGTTTATTTTTATTGATAAGTCAATACTATAATATAAGTAGGTACCTAATATTTAATTTATAAAATTTACGATTTATTATATCTGTATTATATTCGTACAAATTTGTTTTTAATCTATATCTATGTATAATATTTAACAATAATAAAAATTGTTTCCTTCATAGGAACATAACTGATGAAGAAAAGCAAAATAATTTGAATTTATGATTTTCTTTTTAAAACAATTTTAGTTTAATAAAAGGAGTTGTTTTACCTTTCAATATATTACGTTACGGCTCAAGGATTTTTCGTATATTATCAATTTTATCTATACATATATTTTAGTTGTATAATAATAAATATGGTACTAAATATTTTTTAATAAGAACTGTTAATATGAGAGAATACGATTTTTTAAATTGTATTTCTATCGAATCATTAGATAATGGCATAATGCCATAATATTTGTAAAGTATAAGTTTAAATTAGTGATAATCATGCGTTGTATGTACTTATAAATTTTGTTATTATTAAATTATTTTTATTATTTCTCGTTTAAATAATATATTGGTAGGTATGATATTAAATTTACGGAATAATTAATTATTTTATACTTTTTTTTATATTATTAAAATATAATAAAGTTACATCAATAATGTAAAAAAAAAACAAAGATCAAGTAATAAATACATTTATTATGCATGATTACAATATTGTACATCTAAGCACTTGAATAATATACTAATCCAGATATATACACATACATATTATGTCTGTTCAAGTATAAATTGTCTGAAATCTAAAAATGGTTATACAATTTTGTTAACAATTTCATTATTTCACCTATAGTAATATTACTCATAGATGAATCCCCTGTTTAAAACATAACCTATATAAGTATATTTCTATACTTCAATAAAAATTATGAAAAAATTTAAGAGTATAAAGCAGGGTGAACCTTTTTTTGACCAAGTACTAAAATTGTTCATCAAATACTTAAATAATACTTTAATCAAATATTTATATAATATATAAAAGTATAAAATTAGTTTTTTTTAAATATTTGCATTTTTTTATTTTATTATCAAATTTTCAATAGTTTTAATTGTTCACGTATCACTGTAATTTAATCAACACACCATCTGATCAATTAGCATACGTAACATTTACCATATATAGGTTCATATGATGATATAACATCCACCCCTAGATTATGATAAGTATATCATGATGGTGAGAAGGTTATTAATGAGACGATAATGTCGTTGTTTAAGGATGATTTTGTGGGAAGATTTAATAGATAAATAATAAATTAAATAAATAACTGATAATCAATTAAAAAAACTAACGGGTAGGTAATTTAATATTTCACAATATTGAATGAGCCATTCCTACAGGAATATTATTAAAATTATGGTTTTATAACTGAAAACAAAATTTATTGTATTTACAAAAAATACGAATTACTTATTGAATAATAATTATTGTTACTGTAAAGATATTTTCTCATTAGGATACTTACTTATAAAATAAATAAACGATAACCAAGTAAATAAAAACATTTCGATTGTGTTAAAAATCTGGAGAAGAATTAAATAGAACTTTTAATTTATATAAGTACGATTACTCAATGCTTTTTTTTAATATTAGATAACATATTAGCATAATCAATTTTCAGTTTTTGATAGATGAATTTAGTATAATATATAAAAGTGTGCACACCATATAATATAAAGCTAGATACTAAATAGTGCGTGGTAGTTGATGTATTTTATTCGAAAATAACAGAAAAATAATTACACTTTTACTACTGTTATTTACAATTTTTTCAAAATATTTTCAAAAACGTTAAACGATAAATATATAACATTTTAAAATATTTCGTTTATAGGTCAATTTGAATATAATTACCTACACATTTTTAAAAACTATCAAATGATTAATACCCTTTTAATTTTAAAATTACCAAATTTAATGCCTATCATACTTATCCATTTTCTGTGCCCGTATATATATTATACCTATAGGTATGTGAAAGTTACTTAGAATAAAAACTTGGAAATTGCATTAAAGACTACACAACAACTTACTATTAAAGAAAACTACTTTATACGCAAAAGGGTATACAATTAAAGTTTCTAACGTTTTCAAAAAATGTAAAATTGATTAAGGATTGCAGATATAATATGGCTGATAACTTTTGGGGGAACCGTATACATTTTGGATATTCTAAAAATCTGTATTTGAAAGATAGAATTGCACTCAATTGCACATATTGTACATTATGTATATTGTATATATTGAAATATACGTTAATGCATGAATGGTTTAATATAAAAATATTAAACTACCTCTACCAGATATCTAGGTAAAAGTCATCTATAAAAAATCCAGTAAGTTAGTGATAGAAACATTTCGATTATTGGATAGGATACTATAGTGGTGGACTTGAAAAGTAATGATAAATAATTTATTCATTAAAACAATTCTAAGCAAAGCTCGGTGTAATATTGTTATAAAATATAAAATTATAAAAATTTTCGGTAGTATTTCTTTACGTTAAAAAAACTACTTAGAAATTCTTAAAATCACCTTTTATAATGTATCAACTAGAATATGAATTTGCTATCAAATATCTGATAATAATGAAATCAAAACTTCTACTCGACTCATTCGTCCGAAAGTGTATAGGTATATAATATGTATATACATAAAAAACACGTAATAGTAAAACCATTTATCGCTCATAATCTAAAATACTTATATATTCGATATCATTTTCAAGTACAACAAATTACATTAATAGTATATGAATATTACATGAATTATTTTTAATAAGTATGAAATACCTACGCCTAGAATTTTTATTTTTTTATTAACACCTAATATTTTATTTTATTTATTTAGGTAGGTATGCAAACATAATTTTGTTTTTGAGAAATATGATTTCATTGTCAATCCATAAATATATTATTATGTTTATCGTGGAATGGCCTTCACGTAAGAGGAAAAACTGAATATCACGTAAGTAAAAATAAAAATGTGTTCAAAATCTGAATAAGGTCAACAAAAATCAATACAATGAATTCTTTAAGGTAAAATAATTAACTGTAAAAATAATTCTAGCTATTGTGCATTGCATTGAATACTAGTTCTTATCAACTGGTAGATTGATTTTTTTTTTATAAAAATAAAATATTTCCAAAAACAGTTAACAAAATAAACTTCAAGATTTTTATTTATAATGCAGGGAGATTAGAGTTTAATATCACAATATAACCATATTAAATAACCGGTTCATCGAGAAAATCTTCTGGCTGTATATACAATACTATAATATATAAGTTCTAAAACACCTATGATTTTTGTTTTTAACCTTGAATTAAGGCCTTGAAAATTAATAATATCCGGTTATTCAGGACTCAGTATTTTAAGATGATCATACACAGTTGAACAGAAAATATCTGAAATTTCATGCCTATACATCAGAGGTATTTTGCATAAATACACCTACTATATGATTATCAAAAATAATGTAATTTGATTAATGTGAAAAAAATATAATACCTATATAATATTTAACATAATTTTAACAACATGCTTAAAGTTAATTAAATACTAAAAGTATTTTCGAATTTTTTGTTATAATTATTATTAGTTATTAAATTCAGTATAATAGCAAAATTTGGTTTAATAATAATATATGGTATATTATTGGGTTATTTTTATAGAAATAGATGGTCAAGGTTGGGTTCATTGTTAACAAGAATATTAGTAAATTTAGTTAATAATACGATATTATAATCGTTTGTAGTAATTTGTCATGTTATGAATTTATGAATTATGATAAATTAGTTGTTTTTTTTTATATATAAAGATTACAATTTATTATTTATAATTTTATATTACACATACAGTTTCGGATAATAAGAAAATATGCACAAAAGAAGTCTTCCAAAATGGTAGAAGCCCAAGGAGGGTGGTTGAAAAAAAGAATCGTTTCAAAAACAAGGAAATAAGAAAAAAAAGCATTTTGTAAAAATTTTACAAAATTTCTCAAGTTATCATCTATTTTCCAAAATGGTGTGAGGGCCCTGGAGCCATGATCCTGCTGATTCCCTAAATCTGGCTCTATACACATATATAACCAAAGCCATCTTTAAAAATATCTGGGGGTATTGTGGTTCAATTTTTTACCGCTAATTAATTTATAAGTAATTAAAATTTTTGACATACAATTTATTGCTAAAAATATTTCTAGTATTGAAGACATTCCGAAACGCTTTGGACTCCCTTTGCAACTATAAAAATAATAATGGATAATATTATTATTCAAGATATAATGGCCTTGTTGGGTAACAAATAACAATAATTTATATGTTGGTGCTATTCGTATTATTGAATAATAGACAGATAAAAAACATAACACGTTTTAAATAGATACCTATATCTTAAAAAATAATATAAAGTAAAACACTGCAATCTGCTAAAAATGTATGAAAACGAATAAATTACATTTGATTAATTCCATACCTATACATTATGTATATTAATACCTACTATATATATTGTATATTATGATTTATGATGTTTCCAAAAATGTAATAATTGTAGTTTAGTAATTATTCTTATAGATTATTTACTTTTTATAATTTAAGTATAATAATAATGTAATAAGGGAAAGAAAAATAAAAATAAAAAAAATTTATAATTTAGCTTATATGTTTAGATATAAGCATAGGTGTGAGCAGACCTTGTTGGCAAGGAGAGAGGCAGAATTTTTGATTTACTGCCTACCAAGATCTTATTAAATACATAAAATCAACTGACATCTGATTTCTATGTATTATGTTTCTTAACAATGTTTATTATTAGACCTAATATTATTACCTAATATATATTATATATTATGTTTTCACATAATTGTATATAATTTTAATTATTAGTTACCTAATAGTTAAATTAATATTAGTGATGAAGATATTTTTTATTTTATGTAACATTAGTTTTAATTCAAATTTAATAGGTATAATTATTATCACATTTTATTCATATTATAATACCTAATATTTATACAAGTAGAAAATAATTAGTATAAGATATTTAGTTGTCGGATTGAAAAAAAAAATGTATAATAATAATTTATAATATACGTAATAACAAACGTGTACTATTCATTATAAACTATACAGCAGATTTTTTTGTGTATATATAGAAAATTAATCTAGGGCATTTTCTCCCCAGATCATTTAAAAATGTAATCATAATCGCAATAATATCTACCTAACGCCACCTGATTCAACATCAGTGTTTATTTCAGAAAATAGAAAATATTGCTGCATTCGTACTGTAACCATTTCAAAAATAGAAATTATATCATCGACTTCCTTATTTAAATTTCTTGCAATGACTTCTCATGCTTCGTTTTTTATTTTATTTTAGAAAAATATAATTCATTATTGGGGTATACTGACTGATGTATCAACTCCAGACATGTCTCAATGCTTCACTCCATTATAAAATATATAATATATAATAAAATAATTATATGAAATATTAGTAAACAACTTTACTGTAAACACTGGTGTGCTCGCTCGCGCGTATATGTATAAGCGGTGCGCCGTGAGCGTCTGTGCGTACTCAACATAGCGTCCACACACTAGAAAAAGTTGTGCGACGCAAGGCGTGAGCACACATGCTCAGACTGTGCGTGCTGTAGTGTGTACGGGGCTTAAGGCAATATTTTTTTTCCGTTTTTTTCTTGGAAAGCCCAAAATTACAGAATACTAAAGGAACGGCAAGTATTATATAAGTCAATATTTTCAACGTCTTTTATATAAAAAAAATGTATTTATTTATTTTTAATTGTAGTCACTTATTGAATGCAAAAATCAAAGAATTTTTTACATCATTTTGGCATATCACCTTCAATCTTGTATATTCATTTAATTAGATTAGTTAGGTAGGTACTCCATGCGATTAATATAAAGCACTTGAATCAACAGGAAACACTTATTTTCTCAGCCAATTTTTAGATTGAAAAGATTAGATTTTAGATTGAAAAAATATGAATATTTTTTTACAAAAATTAAAATTTTTTATCACTGAATATTTTTTTAAAATTTCAATCTATATACTTTTTCTGATAATGCTGAAGTATTATAATATTTAATCAAAAGTTTATTATTGGTAAATAATTAAAGTTTAGATAAGAGGCGTCCAGGGTGCCAGAGACTTATACAATGTATGGATAGGATGGTGGGTAAGATTCCCCCATGATCATATATTTTTGTTATAGGTAGTGAGAACTTTTTCAATACCTACTTATAATAATATTATACACATTTTTATAAGGCAAAAATTAATTTCGTTACCTGATTCCCTATTCTATTGAAAAATTATGTATACGTCACTGGAGGGTACTACAAAAATATTAACCTTCTTTTCTGAGTCCTAAATTTTAAATGGTAATATTCAATTAAAAACGTCGGGTAGGATAATTTAAAAAAAAATAGAAATTTAGAAATGTTACGATTAATAATATATTATGAATGACGTACAATTATTTTAGTAATGATAATAATAATAATAATAATCAAACATTCATAATATATGTATATTTGTTTTTATTCTAACTTATATTAGTGATTATTTTAAAAAGCCGGCTAGTAGGGGGTGGAAGCACTTCGCTCTTTGGGTAGGATACATGGTGGATATATTTAATTTGAAAGCAATGACAAATCATTTCTTTCTAAAAAATGATTCTGAGCGAAGCTTCGGTGGATATACTTAACAATTAGTATAGATTTTACTAATAATAATATATATGTGTATAATATTATAATGAACAAAAAAAGTGCAAAAAATTATTTGGAAGCAAAGGGATTCGAACCGAGGACTCCATGCATGACAATAAAGTCAGCTATCACTAGACTACGTAAAACTATCGTAAAAAATAAAAATATATATATCTTAAAAACAAATTGATAAAATCGTATAATTTCAATCATATATAACTTTAAAACCAATACATAAGTATTAAAAAAAAATAAAAAAATGCCAAACATCTAATTTTTCTGTGAAGTACCTATTATTAATTAAGTGACTCAAAATTGAAAATTGCTATTAATAACCCAGAAAATGTTTTGCCTTCATAATGTACGTACATACGTTTTTGGTAAAAATTTCAAATTTATAGATCCATTATTTTCCCGAAATTCGAACACATTTCATACTAAAATAATACACATTATCGAAAAAAATGAAATCGCTATTTAAAATTATTGTATCAACCGATCTTTTAATTTTTTTTGTGTGTAGCTAAAATTACGTGAATTTAATATTGTATTAAATTTTCAAGTCTTAAAACCTAAAATTAAGACTATTATGAAATAACTAAAAACTGAAAATTGCTATGATAGCTTAAAATTTGGAAAAAATTTCCAAAATGTTTTTGCTTACATAATGTGCTAATACGTATTTAGTGAAAATTTCAACAAAAACTCGAAAAAGTTAAATGGGTATTCAAAATATATAATATCTAATACAGTAAAAGAATAATTCGGGAAATGCTACATTTTGTTACTGAATTCAGTGAAAAGAGTAGGCACACATATATATTTTTTAAATATCTCGGAATGCTTTATTAATATTAATATTTATTATAATTTATTAATATTAAAAATGTATCTATTATATATTTATTGTTTATACTTATATATACTGGTAAATCGAATTAAAAAAACAAAATAATGATGTTTTCAAACCTATATCAAGTAATTTTTATTACGTCAGAGCAGCGTACACTATGGCGGCGCTGAGGTTGAATTTGAATGTATTTATGTATAAGTTAAAACAGATAAATTGTAACTATATTATGTATATTTATTCAAGTGCAATAATGTATAAATGCATTAGTAATGGTATTTTGTCAATAAAGATACAAAGTAATATATATACCAAAATTTTTTTTTATTGAAAACGTCGATATATATTACTATTATTATAAATGATATTATTAATATTCATAGTAACTTATCTACAGATTACCTATAATATTATATACAAGAATTTTAAACTTAATACTTAAAAATGGTTTGAAGTAAATAAATATTAACTAAATTAATTTGATCAACAGTTTATAATAACAAAATACAAAACGCTAATAAAACAAAATGGAATTAAAATAATATAAATTGTGATGAAATTGTGTGATCTTTGACCGTATTCAAGATAAATCAACCAAATATATACATCGTAGACCAAATATAATGAGCCGGCTAAGTAAATTTATCGATAAAAAGTTCTAGTGTTATATTTTAATTTTCAAATAATAATTATTTATTTACAAAAATATTTATATATAATAATATAAATTGCAAGTCATAAAAATGTATAACTATTCTTTTCTATTATACCTATTTTTTTAAATTTAAATTTGATAAAAATCATCAGAAATTTAAAATGTATAGGTACATATAGGAATTTGAATAATTCTGATTTTATAATCAATTTAAGTATACGTATCTACCCAACTTGACATACCTTAAAGTAATATCGAATATATTTATTTTCGTTACTACCTATTTTAATCACTCCGTATGCACATATCACACATTTATGTGTATTAATTTACTATCAGCTTGGTCCAAAACGTCATTTAATAATCTTGTTAAATAATATATATATATACACACACATACATAACAAAAAAAAAATTAACCGGCTAAATACTTACAAAACCAACACTTAACTAAAGAACAAATGTTTTTATTAGCTCATTAACCAGTTTTGCCAAAAGATAATAAAACACAATGTTTTTATTTATTATCATTGGATATAGGAAACTATAAAAAGTTTCTATTTAGCACGTGCAATTTAGTGATTTGCTGTTCATTGGCCTTGAGAATACACGAAAACTGTTAAGAAAAAAACTGAACTAGTTTCATCCGTCATACATATATTGGTAATTATAAACATTTATTATTTTCAGCGACTATAATACGAATATTAGAATATATTGATTATACGTAGGTATATAATATTATTATTCTTTCATTGATTACATCTTATAGAGCATTGCTCTACAATTTATACAATATATAATATATAATATGTATAGTGTGTACAATATGTGTATATGGAGACAAATATAATAATAATTTAATACGAGTTCTCATAAAAACACGAGAATGGTATAAATTCGATACATTTTTGGATTACCTACATACTTTGTCATACGTATTCAACAGAAACACATTACAAGTGAAAGACTATCTTCTATAGAAAGCGAACGCCAGTTTTATAATTAAAAACCGTATTATTTCTCAAAAAACTTGGGTCACCGACTATTCCGAACCCAATAAAATATATAATCCGAGGTATGTAAACTGTATTCAAAGGTATTGTACCCAAAAAAAGCTACATTTACAAGGTATTACACTCAAAAGGGGTTGCACTTACAACTAGTACAATTATTCAAATATTTTAATAAATTTAACATTATTATTTACAATTAAGTACCTATAAATAATAATAAAATTATAATTGTTTTACATTAATGTTTATTTATTTAATTTTTTCTGAAAACAACTCTTCGGCCAAAAGACTTTATTTAATTATTATATATGTACCATTTTCTAGCAATGTGATCAGAATTATACTAAGAGGTTTATTTTTGATAAAAGCTTAAAGAAAAACTAAATCGGGAAATCATAATTTTACAAGTTAATTCCTGAAAATTAAAAAATAATGGGTCTAGTGATTTAAAAATGTTATTGTTTAACGAGTAATACATTTTTCAAAAATTTTACAAATTAATTTTTTGACAGTTACGCTCAGCTCAGAATTGTTTTTTTTTTTCAAAAGAAATGATTTATCCTACTCAACGAGCGAAGTGCTTCGACCCTATATACTTGTACTGACAATTTTTTTTTTTGTTATTCAGATTTAAAAATATGAATTTAATAAAATATATTATTTATAATTTTTATAATAAAATAATCATGAAAATATCCACATACTTATTAGTTTTCATAATTTTACAATATATTAAATACCTATTATAATAGATAATTAATTAATATAACCAATTCAAATAAAATTGTTTAAAAATTAAAAACACTAACAATTAGTTAAAATTCTAACAACAAATATTAGATAAATGATTTGATCTTAATTTATAACATAATATTTATTTAGTTTTAATTTTAATAACGTATTAATTTCAAAATCACAAATCGTACATAGATTACCTAATGCGTAATCTATAAATCATATACGTAAGTACTTCCGATTTGTTTGTTATTTATTAATGTTAAGACGGAAACACTATTACCGTCATCAATATAATCAATATACATACAAATAAACTACAAAAATTTATTTTTATAGATACGAAGTACATTTTTATTTTACAAAAAATTAAACTACATTAGGTATATACAATTATAAATAGATAAAAAAGAATAAACAACGTTGTAAAACCAATAGCTTCTTCGCTCCGCTCAAAATCTAAAAAAAACATGGGGGGATATGACACCATCATCTCCCTGGTGAGCACGCCCTTGTCCCGTTGTGTCTGTCTGTCCCTGAAAATGCTGTCATAGTAACTGATTGTTGATTTTTCAACCCATATAAATTCTTTTTTTTAATTTTAAAATTTGAATTCATCAAAAAATAATAAACAATAACCATTTCTTTCCATGGATTCTCTTTCCTTAGGTTTAATATTTAATTGTATTATTCAAATTGTCATTATTATTTTAATAATATTAGGTAGGTACATGAACATATTTTCTTAAATTTTATTTTATATATTTTTTATTGTTGATTATTTCTTTATATAATATATACCTACCTAACAAAAAAAAATAGAAACCTGGAATTCGAACACACTAGAATACGAGTGGGTTTTCTTAGAAGTATTTATATGTATAAAATATTAATTTTAATTCCAATAAATACCTTAAAATAATTTTTACGTATTTAATGTTTGTTAAATTATTAAAAAATGTAAAATTATGAACGAATAGTTAATAAGTTGATCATACAATAAAATATGACAATAATTGTTTTGGACAACCTTTTTTATATTTATTGTAAGACATCAACTCGATTCAGTTTTTCGTCATGTAATGGGTAATTAAAAAAAAAAAAAACAAATATTTATATAAAACCTAAGTTTAAAAAAAAAATAAAATTATATATTTATAATATAGGATATACGGTAAGATTTATTTAAGTATAAGTGTATCTAGAAAGTACGAAGTTAAATGTTTTTATGACAATACTTCTGTTATATACAATAATTATACAATATTTAGGTAGGTATATATATAATAATAAATCAATAGGTACCTATAAGTATCTATATTATTTATTAAATTTGAACTTTTTTTATGTGATTCAATATAAAAATTAGATTTTATGGGACCTATAAAACCAACGAATAGTAATAAATTTGTTAATTTATTTTAAATAATACCTAGGTACCTATATAATAGCCAATAGGTAAATATATCCCACATAGAAATTTGATAATGTTAATATTTATACAACATTTTATAAAGGTTTTTCATAAAATATTTGATAGATAATATTGTTACACTATTTTGGAAATATTTTATCTCCAAATATTTAAACACAATATAAAGAAAACACATTTAAACACAAATATAACTGAAATATTTAGAAAACATTGTATAAACACTATCTATATAAGATTTTTAAAATGTGATTTCGTCAAATATCGTAATTCTTTAAAATCTTTGTTGTTGCCCGGGACAAATCTTCAAAATGTGACCATTTTATCTAAACACTAAATTAAAAGACTATTGTATTTTTTTAATTATGTGACATATTTTTACTGTTATATATTATATAGTAACATTAGATACGCTAAACTGATCTCTCCAATCAATATATTATATTCCTTATTTACAAAAAAAAACCATGATTGATTAGTAAATTTACACCTTGATGTAATTTGATTTTAGAAAAATGCCTGTTTATTTAAATTGGAAGATTAGATCAAGTCTTCAACATATCATAATCGTCACTCATTTAGGTGTTTCTAAAGGGGCTATAATTTTCCTTCCTTGCCCCCTTAATGGTCACCTATAGATAAGAGCTATAAGCAAAAAAAAAAAAGAGTAACGTTAACGTTTTGAAATTTGGACAATTAATTTGGATATAATTTATAGGTACCTTATACCTATATATTATATTATTATATTATATATTATACATACAGATTGTCTCATTCAAATACCCGAGATTCTATTAATATATTCATTAGTAGGTACTCAAGGTAGTAGGATGGTATAATGCGTCTGTATTTGATGTAGGTTAGGGTATGTAAGGTAAGCAGGTTCAAACTCCGATTAGGAAAATAAATTTGTTGCAAAATGTAGGATTGCATTTTGTGCCATCCGCCAGGTAATGGACCTACTAATGAAAATATGAAAATAACGGATCCGCATGCTTTTTATTTTTTTTATTTTTTATAATTTAGTAATATTTTCATACAAATATATTGACGATATTATTTAACGTTCTGACAACCATATGTGTATATTATGAAAAACTTTTCATATTTTCTGATATGCCTTATTCCAATATTATTTTGCCATGTGTATTATATATTACATTTTAGATTTGGAATCTAATTAGTTGTACAATGATGTTTTTCCTAACAATTTTCAGTTAAACTTTTGAGTTAGGAATAAAAAACTTTTTTGTTTTCCCAATAGTTTTCTTAAGCGTAAAGAAAAACTATCTTTTATAACGGACATTTTTTTTTATAAATGTATAAAAAGAATTAATTAAAAGCAATAAATTAAGTTGCTACGGTTACTATATACTACTGAAATAATATATATGGTGACATTATATACAATTAAAAAAAAATGCTCGACAGTAATGTAGAATACTATTTATTATATATATATACACCTACTATATTATAACATAATGTAATCAATTATAATAGTATTAACAATTTTTTTTTAACGCCGAGGTCCTCTCAAAATCGTTTTATAGAGTGCAATAATTGATCATTGCTTTCATATTTAATATATCCACTACTATTATCCTACCCAACGAACTAGTCAGAAGTGATTCCACCTTCTACTTGGCACCTTTATAAAAATTGCATTTATTTCATTTCTCTTGAAACAACTTTTCGGGTAGAAGTTAGTCGATTAAGAGTTTTTAAGTAAATTATAGCTTTCTTGATAGCAAATTCCTTCTAGATGGTACTTTCCAGAGGTCATTTTTTGTAAATGAAAACAAAATAAAGTTGCTATGGTTACAAATGTTACACTATATATATATTATTAATATAATATGTACCCATAGTATATTATCATTTATGAAAAATGTTTAGTTTTAAAAGGTAGTTTTTCTTTGCGCTTAAGAAAACTACTGAAAAAGACAAAAGTGACCTCTGGAAAGTATTATCTAGAAGAAATATATATATTATATAGGTACATTATACATGGAGAGGTGATTTTTGTCTTAGGATAATATTTTTGTATATTACACTGAGTTTATCATTTCATCCCCTAATAGCCACCTTAAAGTCAAAAAATACAAATTATTTATTACTCGTTAATTAATAAATTATATTATACAAAGAAAAAAATCAAGTAGGTACCTAACAAAAAATAGTCAAACTTAGAGCTCTACACGGTCCGTGATTTTATGGACCGGACCGGACCGAATTTAAATATATAAACCTAAGACCGGACCGAACCACTAAATAGTATCATTAGCTATAATTTGTTTTTTGTTTCGTATCTTTAACATGTTTGTAAGTTGACAAAAATGTAAAATGCTAATGTTAGTTTTTCATTAAAAATTTGGGTACTTGTTTGTTATCACCCAGCCACTAGTCAGTACTATTAGTACTATTACTTATTAGTATATATTTTCGAATTAAACTGGCCCGGCTCGATTTAGACACTTAATTACTCGACGTGGTGTTTCACAGCAAATCGGGGGTTATTTTCGATTTTTCGCGAGCGTTGCCCTTCTCCACAGAAAATCGGTGACTAACGGCCGGCGGCGCAATAACAAACTACCAAAATTTGTATAGACGACATCGTCTTAATTTTAAATAATTACTTACTTAAAAGTGAATAATATACACAATTTGCGAAACAACAACTTCGACTACGAGTGTATAATATTTTATATATTATAACTATAAACAAAATATGCGTCACGTAAGACAATTATTTTCAAAATGAGTTGGTCCGGGTCATAATAAGAATATTTCAGTATTATCAATAGTGTAAGCACTACGCATCATTTATACGGGCGCTATATAAAATTTGAGGGGTTTGATCATATTGTATCGATATGCATGTGCACTGTGCAGTTATAAATATCTATTAATATGGGTATATGGGTGATCGAATATACGGTATAAAATATAAAGCAATAATATACGTAATAAGGCAATCATAGAATGTCAAGGACTTGGGATAACGAAACTGTATATGTTTATTATAATAAACCTGAATATCCGAATAAATTGTAATATGTATATGTAAAATTAAATTAATAAATTGGCGTTTAAAATTTAAATAATCAGACTTACGATTCTGTAACTCGGACCAATATTAGATCGACTTTTATATTATGGACGGACCGGACCGGACATATAACCTTTAGCAATCGGACCGGACCGCTATGAATTAAAATATAAAAAGACCGAAAAGATCGAACCGCGGTCCGGTCCGGTCCGGTCTGGACCGGAACATGCAGACCTCTAAGTCAAACAAATATAATAATTGACTTAAAATGTATGTACAATTATTTTGTTATTTATTTTTCCGTTAATAATATATTGATGGCGCTTTTTGCTAAAATCGATAGTAAACACTTGTAATTATAGAATTATTTTGAAATTTTTTTTATATACCTACGTAATATTTTTATATTAATTGGTATAATAGGTACTGTTATATATATATATATATATATTATCATTTATATACTATATACATGGGTAGGTATATTTTATTATTATTAGAACTATATACAATAATTATATATGTTTTGTTTTTATATAGTTATTTATTTACTATAATTTACCTATGACGTAAAATTGGAATATTACGTAATAATTAACATAATCATTGTTATTGTTATACATAAGATTAAACTTATGCGAATATAATTTTTTTATGGCAAAATAATAATAAATTGAATGTAACAAATCTAGGTGTTTAAACATATAATAATTAATCAATTTATAGATAATGATGTATCGATCTACGTGTCAGATTATAATACTGATGGCAACAATACGCGTCTTAATCAGAAGGAAAAATGAAATTTCATAAACAATACTCATTCTAACAATGCAATATCCATACAGTAATGTGCAATTTTAAAATAAAATGCAATTAATAAAACTAATAAAGTTCTATCATCTTTAATACTAAACTATATTAAAATAATACAATATTATAAACACTATTAGGTAGGTACGATGAAAATAAATAAATAAGAGTAGACATACATTTTAAATTTGGAAATTTAAGTATAATATACTATAAAAAATTTACTAATACATATGAACGTATAATGTAATAAATGTGTATATATTATAATATGTATTTTAATACATAATACCATTGATAATACGTATAATATAATATATAGGAAGGTTGTATATGGTTTTGTAATTTTTTATTTTTAAAAACCATTTTTATTTACTTTATCAGTCTATAGGTAGTCTATATAATATTAGTACAATAAATACACAAGTGATAAATGATAATAAACATGAATTTATGACATTTAAAAGTATCAATCGAATTAAAAAAAGAAGTTACTATGTTGTTTGAAAATAAAATTTTGAGAATGATCTGCGGAGCAATATAAGATAATGAATTAGATTGTTAGGGTAGAAGAACTAACATTGAAATTTGAGAAATTCCATAAATACCAAAAGTAACTAATTGTGTAGAGGGACACGCTATAATTATAAAGGACTGAAGAATCGAGCGTGACGGTAGCTATATAATATCAACCAATTGGGAAAAGACCAAGGAAACGGTGCTTCCAAGGGGAATACAGGACAAGGTAATAAGTGTGGAAGATTAGAGGGAAGTAGTTTAGGACAAAAAAAAGACGGAAAATGATGTTAGTGGTAGCATCTTAATCCATGTAATCCACAATGGCAGCATATTATTTTAATCATCGACGTCAAACATTTTTCAGAAGCTTTATTATTTTTATCTATCTAATTTTCAAGCCAGTGGTAGAACCAAAATATTAGAAGGAACAATTGACATAGATAATTTTAAATGTTACATATTATGTCCGTAGACATGATGTTATCTTAGTTATATGTATACATAATCATTTTTTGAAGAAATTTTGTACTTATTAACCACTTATCTACCCAAAATGAAGTCTATGTAACCCATTAAAAAAATATTAATTATAATAAATATAATAAATATATCTGTAAACCATCAATTGAAGTCTAATAACAATACAATTTAGTAGGTAATCTTATACACTCTTCAGCGTTAATGTAGGTACCTATAGCATTATCTTAAGAGAATGATCACAAATACGTTATTTTGCCGTAAAAACTGAGAGAAAAATGTTTTCTCGGGTTTTTGTCGATTTTTTAATATAAATTATGAAAGTTATTAATTTTATAAAAACCATTTCCCAACTACATCCTGAGAAAACATTCTTATTGTAAAACGGTTTTATTTACAAATATCGTGATTATACGAATAAAAAGTAGTACTGACACAGAACTATTTTTAAATTACTTTTAATATGTACATAAATATTTTTAAATGGTTAGATTTTTATTTTTATTAAAATTTCTCAAAAATTGGCTATATACAAAACTCCTTAAAAACCGCATGTATGGCGTCGACAAAGTAATTCTATTTCGAGTAAAAATTCTACTTCTAGTCCAATAATAATTACTAATACTACTTATCAACATTGAGTTTTAGAACTCACAGATTTTTATTAGAATATTTGGCTGAGAAATACCATCCCGATAAAATTTCCGCGAATAACGATTGGATCGAGTCTTCTAGTTAAAATATTGTTTCCAGAAAGAAATATAATAAAACCACTAGTTCCCTCGATCCACTCAGAATCTAAAAAAAATATCCTATACTACCATGTACATTTTATAAAACGATATTTTGAGTTTATCCATCTTGTGTAGGTATGTATAACCTAAAACCTCCTTGAGATAAACTCTCAAATACGCCACTGAAAATTAAATTTTAAAAAATTCTAAAAATTATACACTACATACTACTACAACTCTTTAAATTCTGTGAATTTTTATCAATCTATTTTAATAGTAAATGTATTTATGTTCGAACACATTTTATATAAAACTAAACTAATCGATGGAAAAATTATTTATAAATATTTTAAATGAGTTAACATTTAATTCTTTAGTAAATAGGAATATATATATACATAATTTTTTTTTTTGGTTAATCACCGGTGCTTTTGGAAAACGGCAGTAGCAGCACATGCAGCCTCTGCTGCTACCGTAGTCCCGCCTATGATTTTATACAGTTATGAGGGCGAAAAATAAAATATGTTTCTGAAAAAATGAATAAAACAGCTAGATAATAATACACTCCCTACCAATGTGTTTTTTTTTCAGGGATAGAAAATGTATTTTTGTTTTCACTTTTATTAATCAATACATAAAATACCTTTTTCTTTGAATATTTTTTTCTACTAAATACACAAATTAAAAGCTGTTTAAATATTAGGTTTTTTTAGGCATTTTTAGGCATTAATTATAAGAGCTTTTTTTTTTTTTTGCTAGGAATTGAATAAGATTTGTAGTTCGATTTTCTGAACTCATTTAATATAAATGATTATTAGATATTCTAGGGGATATTCGTCTATCTATACCAATAATTACGGATAATTTTGAAGCAAATTTTCAATTCTTTGTATACCTAAGCTCATAATAGTAGTAAAAACACAAAATTTTTATCACTATTTTTAGTACTTTTATAAAATATGGATATATTTTAGCGGTTCATTTCCAATTTACAATTAAACTCTCATTTTTTTTTTTTTTTTTTTATAAATTATAATATAAGGTTGGGTAGGGCAAGTGTGACATAAAAATGCAAATTTCATAAGAAATTCATCACTACATTTTAAGTTTTTCAGTTATGCTAATTATTTTTGCAAGTTTATATAGCTTTAAATATAATGAATTGAAACGTATACAAGATAAGTTTAATTGTTTTGTCATCAATGAGTTTTATTAATTTTTTCAAAAAAATTTTAAATGTCACTTCCTGGGGCAAGTGCAAAATCAATTAGTTTTGTTTATAAGGCTTATATAAAAAATGTTTGGGGCAAGTGTATAAAAATATAAATTAAGAATGCTATTATTCTGTTTTTGTTTTACTGAGATATCTTGATTCGTACAAAATTGACAGACAATTAAAAAAATAAAATTATTAACTAACATTACATATTATTATCTGATTGTATGTAAACGGCCATTATTAGGCAGAGTTTCAATAAAATATATTTATTTTTAATAACTATATTAAATTACTAAATTAAACATTGTAAGTAAATTATTCGATACCTAAACAAAATTAACAACATTTTTAAACTCTTTTTTATTAATTATTTTTAAACATACTTACAATAATAAGACATATATAATATGTTTTTTTATACTTTTCATTATAATTTCTGTTTCAATGTTTAATAATAAAAAGTACATCAGTACTTATTTATAGATTTATAAATCATAATATATGCTTACATAATATTATTCTTTCAGACTTTTCATAATTTTAATACTTATAAGTGATAATTCTTGTTTCAATTTTATAACAATTAAGAAATAAAGTAGGTACTTACTTAGGTACACTTAAACATAAGTAATTCTTATTTATATTTCAGACTTATAATATTTTAACATTATTTTTTTTAAGTAAATTAAGCAAGGAATAAGTAGTATAAATGTCATTTTATTATTATATTAATACAATAAGGCAAGTGTGACATTGGTGTTACACTTCCCCCTTGTAGAGATTATACTCTTGCCCCAGATCAAATTTTTACAAGGGCAAGTGTAAAATCGATGAAAAGTTATAGATATTGATATAATTCATTAAAACATACTTAAAAATAATAAAGTACTTATAATTTAAAGAAATATTATATTATCTAGGAACACGTTGTGTGAATTTAACGATAAAAAAAATAGTATTGCAAACGGGTCTTTTTACAAAAATAAAAGGTAGTTTTGATAAAGAAATGTAATTAGTAATAACAATCAGAATAATTACAGTAAAGTGCTACCAATTACACAAAAAAATCCCTAAAAACATTTACCTTCCCCACACAGCACAAATTATCCAATGGATATACAAAATAACCATACAATGTCTTATCTATTGATCAATACAAATACTTTTTATTATCAACAAAAAATGCATTACATATTATAACATTAGATTATACACTTACCCCGTTTATTCAGTTGCCCAACCTGACCTTACTTAACGTAAAATAGTTGGGACTAAAGCTCCCTTCTCCCACCCCAAACTTAAAAACCTAGTTATGACCATATTAACATTTCTGATTTAAGAGTTAATATTATATAAATAACTAGCAAAAATAAAATAAAATATTGGTAAATTGTATAGTAGGTAATTAAAAAAAAAAAAAAAAAAAAAAAAGAAAAATCGAAGAAGGCTTATGGCCGGAAGTTGTGGTATAACATTAAAAAATATATAAGTGAAAACGAAAAGTATTAAGGGTTTTCTAAATAATTGCTTTGAAACTTTGTACTTTGGAAGCCATAGGATTTTTTTTAGGAAATGTAGATATATGTATATGTTGGATCTCAATTGCAGGTAATGAACTAAGAATTATGCTTTTGGCAAAAGTAATAATCTGTAGTGAAAATAAAATTTTGATTAGTAATTGATATGTCTCGGTTATATTGTAATACTTTTATATTTATTAATATTTTAGAAAATTGTTTTTTAAAGTTTATTTATTTTTTCAAGATCTTGAGACATTTTTTATTTTTCCGGTTTGTCAGAGGAATGTCTTATAGGATTCTTTTTATATTGAGCCATTCTGAATAAAGCTATATTAAAAGATATGTAAGCACGAAATAAAAACCTATAAAGAGCTAAATACTTATATCTTTTATCTCAGAAGTTATTTATTTGATTATTTATTTTCACTTATTTATTTATACAATTATATTAGAGGACGCCCAATTTTTAAGGGGTTTTGTATAGGCAATTTTTATTAAATTTGAAGAAAAATTGAAACCAAACAAATTAAAATACCTATTTAAATAAATTTTAAAAGTAATTTAAAAATATACCTGTGTCAGTACCATTTTTAATTATCGTATAATCACAATATTTGTTTCACTGTTAGTGATTTTAGGTCCAAGACGAAATTTCAAAAAACTTCAAATAAAACTTGTATTTGTAGTTTTTTCAATATTTTGAGATTTTTTCCAAATCCAAAAGCTATTAGGTGGTACTTATCCTAATTTTTTTTAAATTCCACTTATTTTTAATAAATTCACTGATTTCTAATAAAATCTTTTGACTTTCCCTGCTTATCATGTATATGACAAACCTATTATAGTTACTACTTACTATATATCTGTATAATTTTGAAACAAAATACTGTATATTTTGTTTAATTAGACACCATACTAATATTATATTTTTAGTACCTACTTATCAAAATAAGAAAATATGAGTATACATATTTATCAGTTAAGTCACAAAAGTTGCAAAGACTATCCATTTCGAAACTTGTCAAAGAAATCACCGAGAGCTGTTTATTTAGGCGTGCTCTAATAACTCACCTCGTAACTCAATTATATCCGAGTTTACACACATAATTTTGATTTGGCATAAGAAATACATTTAATAATAATTAGGTACAGTAAAATGAACATCTCTTAAAACTTATACCTTATAACCTAGAGATGGACATTTAAATTTTAAATGTATAAATGATGGTTTTTACAAAGTTTGGTTTACTAAATTACTTGTAGTCTGTAGCTACATATAATGAGCAATTTTGGACAAACTCACAATCTAAGCCAGTTCTCCCATTAAATATTTTTAATTCCCTATAGAATTCTTACTAAAATACTAATTTTCACCAATGGACGCAAAGGCTAATGTTACGAACTGGAACAACATTCCAGTGAGTTTTGGTCCATTTTGAGCCCGGTTTTTATTTAGTAATTGAGTTTACCACTGATATTATTTTTAGTAGAATAAAAAACGCAATATCTTATCAATATTAATTATTTAAATTATTCAAAAATTTGTATCAATTACTTAAATCAAGAATAATATGTAAAATAACTGAAATGCAAAACTTATAACACAAAGATAAGTTGGAATAATGAGAAAATTAAATAGATTACCTACCTAAATTAGATGGAAGAAAAAATAATAAAAATCTAATGCACTAACCTAACTAATGGGCTATGGTAGTACCTATAACTAATGGGTGAAGTTTGTTACACACTTGCACGCACTAAGATACTTAGTATAGTATCTTATATAGTTTGTGATTCTTTGTAAGAAACGTGATAAGATAATATCTAAATAAGTAGATACCTAATACAAATTATGACACTATAATATAATAATATACTTATATATTATATTATATTAATACAATTGTCTACAAATAAATAGATACCTAATATTTATTTTCAGTTTTTTTATAATTTTCAAGTGTAAAAATTTGAAAAGTACTGATTATAATATAATATTTTTACCTATAGGTTTATAATCAATGGTAGTAGGTAATCACTAATCACTTAGGTAGTTAATAATTTAATAATATTAATAATGTATTGTGTTTATATAAGAAGTTGTACCAATTATGATTTAAAGTTGTGTAAAATAAATGTAATCTGAAGGGTAATAAATGTTTTTTCTTTTGAAAACACTTTTCCAATTTACCAGAATTTAGTAATATAATATGCATTGATGTGTATTTAAATACTAAAGAAAATAAACAAGCAGGATTCCATTTTTAGATATACCTATGCCAAAGAGTTATATTACTCGAGATATTGGCGATCGAAAATAATAAGCATTAATGAAGCTGATGTACTATCTATTACATTTTATTTGACCACAGTTTTCGTTACAAACAACCCTCAGCCACCTTTAAATTTATATCGCCAATTACCTACTGAATGCTATACGCCAAACCCATTAACCACTTAAGATTACTATACATGTGCAATCAAGGTGGATTCATCAATCTATCTTGTGTGCAATATTCAAAGTAGGTAATACCACAGAATAAAATAATTCTTTTATTCTGTGGTAATACTGTTGCCAATTTTAATCAGTGGTAGAAGCATCTTACTTAAAAATGTTATGTAAATTCAAGATAGTTATATTAATGTTTACATTATTAACATTAGGTACCTAGGTAAGTACCTACATTGTTTTAAAAAATCCATGAACGAAAAATTAAATTAACAATTACAGTTATATTTCGTATAATCATAATGCTACATAGGTACTAATAATTAAGTAGATATAGGTATTAACTGGGGGATTAGTTAGGTATTTTAATTAGTTAAAATATATTTTGAAAAATGTATCAATTAAACATTACTGGTGAAATGTTACTGAACTGAAAAATTACAGTGATATATTCCTTATATTTTAGGTTAAAAATCATAGTTTTATCACTTTTAACATGCACATTTTAAATTGACAGATATCAAATAAATACTTAATATCTAATGGCACATAACACGACAGAACATATTTTATTCTGGAATCAACTTTTTTGGGAGGGCTATAGTCTATTACGAAGTTTATTATCAATACCAAAATAATAAAATGTTTCCTTGAATTTCTAATATCACCTTTTTAGTTAGTAGGTATTCAAGATAATATTGTATTTTTGAGTTTCAGACAACAAATATGTACCTACACATATATTAATATAATATATATATTAATTTAATACTTTAATTCAAGATCCCACTGTCATCCAATACTCAAATTCCCGGGAAGAATATAAATCTTAATGTTAATAACAATAAATTATATATTATAAAAATGATTTTCAAAAACAATGTTTTTGATATAAAAAACACAACATAAAATATGTAATTTAATGTCTAAAAGGTATTTATTTAAATATAAGTACTTTATACAAGATCCCAATGTTATTCTATTTTTATATTCTCTCAGACGATTTATACCTATATTAGCTGTTTTTTTGATTTGAATTAATGAAAACAATTTTGAAAATTTACTTTTTGAGAAATTAAAAATGAAATTTTTGATTTTAAATTTTGAACATTTTTTTTTTTTTTTGTAACTCATACTGTGTTGTATATAATAAGAAAGGGTATGAAAAATGCTACAAAAGACACATCTCCCATCTCTCTATCTCAATTAAGAAAATTTCTACAGCAATCAAAATAATTTCCGTCGGTGCTTTTTTCGCAAATTTTTGAAAATGTGCAAAGCTGTAATTTCTAAGAGTTGGCCTATCTCAATAAAATTTGGTATTTTTACATGTCTATATAAATACTACAAATGTGCCAAATTTTAAAATCTGGATAGTGAGATGGTACAAAACTGTTGAGTTGACATGGAATACACCTCTTGTATTTCTCATTTATAACAATCTAAAAACATCATAGAAGGACGAAACCAAAAATAAATGATAAAGAACAACATTATCTAGCCGTTTTATAACCTACATATTATGAGTTACTAAAAAACCAACTTTTTTGATTTTTTTTAAATAAATACAACTCTTAAAAAAATTAAATATTGATCAAATCAGGGCTTTAGATAATGTTGTTATCTATAATTTGTTTTTTATTTCATATTTATAAGATGTCTGTAAGTTGTTAAAAATGAGAAATGCGCACACGAGTTTTTCATTAAAAATGGTTTGCGCTGACATCATCTTAACAGGTAGGTAATATTGTTTAATTTGGTTTTTAGAGTGAAAAAACATAGGTACATACCTACCTATATAATATGCATAAATGTTTTTTAATCAAATGATTAATGAATTATTGCGTTCAATTATTTTTTCAAACTTTGCATCAAACATCCTACCCTTTTTTTTTGTTAAAATTGTACACAATCAATACCACCAACAATCACCATACAATCATCAGATAATGACAATATATATAAATAAAAATTAAATTTTTTGCATGAAAAAAAGTAGGTACCTATTTTAATTTCTGCAAATATACAAAAAAAAAAAAATATTTAAAATACTTCTTCTTGATTGTATTTAACAAGTATTTTAAATACAGTAGAAGTATTTAAATACCCTACAACGCTGCATACACGTTATGTTCTGTGGTTATATACTCTATAGTGAAAACCGTGATCCTAGACAGTTCACATAAACAACAAATGAACGCGAAGTAAACAAAACGTAATATTGGGAAGGGGGGTAACAAACAGTGATAATATCATATATCGGCATCCTACCTTGACATTGGTAGCGACGGACACTTCACGCATAATTTTTTCAAATTCGGCCGTTTCTTCGGCTTGTTTTTGATTGTGCAGTGCGATCTTTTCGCTGAACTTCCTAGGGTTTGCCATTGTTATGCGACCGTGTGCTTATACCACGGCAACGGTTTGCCCGGACACTTTTCGGGATTGCGGGTTGGCCAAACGATCGTTCAAGCCGGAGCTCTTTTACACATTTACCGGAGGACAGTGCGACCGTCGAGGCATTAGGTACACGATTTAATAAACGCGGGCACTCAATTTACACGGCGCGCTGCGCAATTTCTAGATTCGCTCATCGCTTGCATCTCGCACCGAACGAATACGGGCGATAGAAACAAAAATCACTAGGGAATAGAAAAAACACAAATCAATTAATGTATAAAGTACAAGTAACGAAACATTATTATGAAAATTAATAGCTCGGGCGAGAGAACAAATCATTGGCACGCACTCGCGACGACGATAGCACCACCGATGACATGACGACGAACGCGGTTTGAACGGATGGTTGTATTATTTAATAATATTGCGTTAATCACAAACAACGTCAATAGCAATAACAATTAATACTTTTAATATGTATTCGGATTCGGAGGAAAACGATCGCACGATAACGACGTCTACCTGTTGGCGAATATGGGCGCTTATTAAAAAAAATTCTACCAATTCAACACGATTCTGGAGGTGTTGATAACGTTGAGTGGGCGGAGGGTGGAGTAATCCTTTCCAAAAATCATGACCAAAGATGTTGTACAATACGTTCAGTGGTCGTATGTATGTATGTTGCTCGCACTGTATTCCTCGTGTTATCATTATCATTACATGTGTACTTTTTTAATTTGTTAACTACTATCATGAGTAAGTAAACAGGAGCACGTGAGTGTAATAATATTTAAAATTTTAATCATATAGTTCGCGTTGACATTTTTGTTGTGCGTTTTATAGTCAATTTCTTCACTATGACTTTGGAAACCGTGGCAATGGTGGAACCGACCACGGGCGAAGAAGGTGGTAATAAGCGTAAAAAGAAACAAAACAATGACTGCGGCAAAAGGATCAAACCACCTACCGCTGAGGAGCTGAACAAGCTTCGGGAAACAGAAAACCTTTTCTTGTCGAATATGTTTCGCTTACAAATCGATGAAATGTTGAAAGAAGTGAAACCCAAACAATCCACTTTAGACAATATCAAAGAATGGTTTGATAAGTTCACCCTAACTTTGGTGCAAGATATGGATACATCTCATTATAAAAAAGTAGATTTTTTTTATTATTATTTAATTTGTTAATGAATAATATTTATCTTTATATTCTACCAATTTTCATTAAATTTATTATGTCATAGAATGTATTTTACTGTCGTGCATTAATGCAGAGATATTCGAACTTTTTCAAAGCACTGCTCTCATCTTTTTACAACATTTTGGCGACTCACAAATTAATAATGACAAATAAGATAATAATAATGTCAATAATAAAAATTTGGACACTAAAAATATAAAATTTGTGGCAAGTTTGGGCACTAAAATATTTATGTTTATATTTAAATTTTGTAAACTAAACACTCGTGCCCAGATGTAACATGATTTTATTAAGTGGCATGCTTGCATATTAGTATATGACCTTGTATATATAAAACGATATATATATATATATATAATAAACCTTATTTGCATTATCGTAATACCATAATTACCATCATCATTATTAGATTCATTTTTGTGCCTGACCAATGTTTGTGACACCCCTTGGAGTTGCGTCACACAGTATTGTATGTCAATAGGTTATATACAGGGTGTGTCAATGAAAATTGCTAATTTGAACAGAGCACTATAAAGGGAGGTGTGTTTGTTGAGGGAATAGTCTTATTATACGAAGATATGGGTCGGGAAGTTTGTTTACCCTCAGCTTCAGTAGCAAAAATGTATTGATCTAATAAACGTTTGCTGTATAAGAGTCTACTTTTCTAAAGGCTGGTCGATCATTGCCACTCAACATGCATTTTATACGCACATCAATATTCATGTCCGAGGTCCTGTTCGGTAATCAATTGTTTCATAGTTGGACACCCTCAAGAGAACTGGAAATGTGGAAAAAAAATAATAGAGTTGCTAAGGCTCCTGAGAACACCACAAAATATTGAGAGAATTGAGACAGTTAGATGGTCATTTTTACATTATCCTCGGCGCTCAGCACGCAAACATACAGTGCCTTTCAACTTTCTGATCATTCTGTGAATCTTTTTTTTGCCTAATCTTGAAAAAATGAATGCTGGGGATGTATGATTTTAGCAAGATGATTTCGCAAGATAGATCGCGAATTGCAATGCATGTTTGTAGAAAAACTTCCCCCGATCTTGACCCTAGCCAACTTGAAGGAGAATATTTATCAAGTAATAGCTTTACAAATCAGCAAGTTGTATCGCTCCACCCTGTATATATTATGTATAGTTAATTTGTATTTATTTTTGTTGTATATTATATGTATAATGTATATATTATTGTTATTTATACTTAGTATTTATTTTAAAAGATATGGGCTTATATTTGTTTACAGGAATTATTGTCAAATATTAACAAATCTGAAATTAGTGCACCATTCCATTTAAATCCAAAAAATAATACAGATGGAACATTTCGCTTTACAAAACCATGTTCGCTAAAAATTGTTGGTTCCTATACCTTAGGAACATCGTTAATGCCATTAATTAAAGTTGATGTATCAATTATAATGGGAAAAGTTAGTATCTTTAAATTTTAATTTCAAATTCGTAATTTTGTTAATGTTTGTTTATTATTTAGACATTCTTTAATAAAAAAGACTATATGGATGAAAGATATTTACGCAAAAAAGCTTTTTATTTATACTGTCTTGCTAAAGAACTTATTAAAATACCAGATATTGTCAATAATGATGATATACAATTTTCTTTTGGAGGTCAATCATATTATTCACCAGTCCTTGTTATAAAACCAACTGGTAGTTTAGGCAAAAAATGTAGTTTTTGTCTAAGAGTTGTTCCTGAAAATAACATTTATGATTTAAATAAATTTTCTCCAACTACCAATAATATTGATAGCCAATGGTATTTCAATAATAGCGTAGAAAACAGTAAGTTACTATAATTTATTTAATGTAATGAATTATATACATATAATTTTTTAAATATAGATTCAACAAATGATTCTACTCCTTATTACAATTCAATTATATTGCAAGATTTGGTAATGGATGAAAATGAAATTTTGCTTAAAGAAATCATAGATGTCAATCAAAATGTTCAAGATGCTTTAATTTTATTAAAAATTTGGCTAACACAAAGAAATCTTAATGTAGGTTCAATATTTATACATTATATATGTACAGTTTATATAATTTTCATTTTTATTTTAGGGAATTGGAAATATTACAAATTATATATTATCCATGTATGTGGTGTATTTGTTTAAGAAACACAAAATAAACAAGTTTATGAGTAGCTATCAAATAATTAGGAATATTTGGCTGAATTTTGGTATGTTAGTTTTTAAATATTATTTTACTTAAAGGGATTGGATTTATCACACACATAACATAGTAATTTAGACCATTTCTATTTCAAATGTACTAATGGATCTAGTTATGTGATAAGGATTGTAAAAATTAATCTGAATTTGTCGTAATGTCTACTTTACATCGACTTTTAAACATTTTTCATTTTTTTCTCCCCGAATCCATCTAAGATTAAGGTTCTATAGTTGGACATTTAAAAATTGACTTTTTCAATTTTTATGAAAATAAAGGAAATAGAATTTAAAAAATGGAATAGACGTTCTTAAATAGTTTTCATGACAAATTCAGATCAGTTTTCAGAATCTGTATTACATCACTAGGACAATCTGTATGTTGAAAATGGGATTTAGTGTCTTCAAATATACGGTAATCATATTTATTGACATATTCCTGTGTGTGCGAGTGAATATACCGTTATTATTACGCCGAACCATAAAGCAAGAATATACCAAACGTATTTACACACTAAAAACCAAATATTACTCACACAAACATACTACGTAACGTGAATAAATCAAATATTGCATATACATAACCCCTTAATAAATTACACTTCCAATCCTCATAAAATAATTAAATTTTATATTTGTCTTTTAGCACAAAACAATTGGCTTAATGATGGTATCACTTTAGTAGACACCGAAAGTAAAAATGATGTTAAATTGCCTTTGATGTCTGATTTTCATTCTGCATTCCAAGTTGTATTTGTAGATTCTTCAGGGTATTTGAATTTATGTGCTAATGTCTTTAAATCTAACTATATTCATGTAAGTTAAAATAAAAATTTATGAGTTTTTTTATAGTAAATAATTTTATATATTTTTTTACAGATTAAAAATGAATGCAAATTTGCTGTGGAAATGTTGGACAACTCTAATATGAATTCATTTCCATGTTTATTTTTGACGAAATGTTCTTTTCTTCAACAGTTTGACCATCATATCAAGTAATAATATATATATATATATAAATTAGTGTGGTCTTTAGTTATATAAGTAATTTTTTTTAAGTCTCTAAATTAGTTCCAATCATTGGCGGCTCTAGCATTTAATTTTTTTTTTTTTTTTTTGAGGGGAGGCAAAATTAAGTGATTTTTTTTTGCTTATTATGTATATTATACATAATATTAGGATAATAAATATTAGGACTTTGGGGGGGGGCATGGCTCTCAGTCCCCCCCCTAAAGCCGCCACTAGTCCTATATGTATAAAAATAAGTATACAACATTTCATGTTGATAGTTTAACCCGAGCCCCAAAGTACTCAAAGTTCATAAATAGTTTTATAATATATTGATAAAAACTAAATTTAATAATTGTTTAATATTTAAAAAAAATAGTAATTTCATTATAGTGCTTTTATTACTATTTGAAAATTGTTTTCTGTATTATGTCACAACTTGAAGTGTATATTATTTTTGAGCTTATTCGATTAAAATTTTCAACTAATTTGACAGTTTGTCCTGTAGTATGATTTACAACTTTTAAATTACCAACTATTTCATATTAGTGTTTGTATTCTAAATTATTTTACCAAAAAGAAGGTGGTCATTTAATTAAACTGATAATTTAGGTAAAATTATTTTAAAAAATTCCGAGTTGTATGAAATAAATTCCTCTATATTTTTTACATAAAAATAGTTGGTATTTCTTTTTTTTTTTTTCATTTTTCTTTTTCATTAGGTGTATAAGAATTCTAATTTGTAAAATCAACGAGATATCTCTGGTTGGTATAGAGCTTTTTTTCCAAAATACTATTGTTATTAATTATTAATGTAACACTTTGCCTTGCATTTAATTTAACTAAGATTATAGAATAAAAAATTTTAATACTAATATTGAATTTTTAAGGAAGAAAAGGTCTAAGAATACAGGTGATATATATCACATTTATGTATATATATATATTATTGTCCCTGTGGAGGGGGCTAAGAATACCTCCACGGTTTCCTCATGCCTGTCGTAGAAGTCGACTAATTGAGGTTGCGTCAGGTCGACAGCCGGCATAAAACTTGTCAAAAAGTATGAGAAGTA
>JAIPRL010000413.1:0-75366 GCA_025469235.1 Pemphigus obesinymphae
GATCGATCCCTAGAAAAAAAAATGATATGAGTTATGTATACTACACCGAAGCTACGCTCAGAATCGTTTTATTGAATGCAATGATTTATCATTGCTTTCAAATTCAATACATCCACCAAAAGTACCCACCCAGTAGCGAAGTGCATCCACCAATACTGACACCCGACGAGCGAAGTGCTTCCACAACCTACTGACCGGCTTTTTTTTTAACTTGGCTTTTCTGAAATTAAATATATTACAAATTTTGAATTTATAATAATGTCTTAATAATACCTAAAAATTAAGTTAATAGGTAGGTACTATTATTACTTATAAAACCTATTTGAGAATAACTTCACAATTTTCACGGCAAAATATATTTTTCGCAGATAACGCTGTAATTTTTTACATTTTTACGGACTACTTGTATAATGTCTATTATATAAAAATAAAAGCGTGAATACAATATTGTGCCACATATATATTATTTTAATTGTATTTTCTACAACAAAATGTGGGTAGGTGTGATTTTGTATTGTGACAATTCGAATACACGTTCGGGGTGTACAATTAAGTGGGCTGTATTTTTTATTTTTTTTTTTTTTAAAAAAAAAAACTATTATTGCAGTATTCAGACGGGACGCGTGTCGCAGGTTGTGCACTGTGGTTTGACAATTGGCTTGTGCTTTTAATCGCCGAACGGACGCGTGGCGCAGGCGCGATACTGTAAATATTAAGACGGCAAATTTGTATGGGCTTATTGCCGGCACGTGTGGGGTGGGATCGCGGGCTATTCCAAATCAAATAAACCCTTGACTGATCGTGGCCCTTTATCCCCAGCACTTGGCGTAAACCCTATTTTGTTTATGTGTTGTTCACTGGGAGAACGAATTTTCACAAATTACACGAACAATGGCCCGTGCCATAACAACATTATATAAACGTTCAAATACCAGTTACTCTGTAGTAATAACCATCGTATTTAGTCATACCTACCTCGTATAAATCTATGGTAAAGTACCTACGAATGATAAATACAAATCGTTGTTATCTACTGTAATTCGTTAACCAGTGGCGTAATATTAGGGCTAGGTCATGGGGAGGGGGATAAACAATTTTTCATAATAATAAAATACATAATTTGTTTTTAAGTAAATATAATAATTGATATTTATTAGTGTTTACAATAAAATGTCGACTTTTCTTGGTTTCAGAGCCATTTCATTTATAACATCTTCGGGATCTATGGATACATTATTATGAACTGCTAGCATAGCTAATCCGTTTAATCGATTCTAATGAACAAAATATTTATTTATTACTTTTAATTTTCAAATTTGACTAAATTTACCGATTATGATTATTACCGGTTATCTGATATTTTCATCAATAACACTTATATTTTGTTGTTTCTTTCAAAATTCTACACAAAAAAAAAAAAAGACCAAGGGGGGTGATTCGACACTCAGATCCTCCCCCCATGATTACGCCACTGTCGTTAACGTAAATACTGCCCGCACCTCAGATATGTCGGGGCGGGCCAATCGGAGTTATCAAGATTTTTTCGGATTTAAATTTTCAACTGTAAAACAATACATTTTATATCAATAACACTACGTATTCAATATAAATCAGTATGCATAAACACAGGTATAAATATCCGATTCCGGGACAGATATGTGCTTGGCAAATTAGCGGTCATGCACTATATAGATATTAGATATACATAGAACGAACGACAAAAACATAATATAGATAGAACTAATATCGTTCACTCGTTCATATGGTCGCACTTGTTCAGTTCGTTCTCAACATCATACCTCAGATTTTCGATTTATTATCAACACATAGCCTTATCAAAATTTTCATTTACTATTAACTATTCAATATTTAATTTAGTTTTAAAAACTGTACCCGTTCGTCTATATTATAATAGGTATATTATAGGTAGGTAGCCATAAGCCGTACTGTATACAGTGGTATTAAAACTTTTTCCACCTACGGCTCCTTCGTCGCTTCACAATATATTGGCGGCTTCTAAATTAATAATTACAAAAAATGTAATTATGACTGCACTTAACTGAGATGAAGGATGTTTGAGTACTATATATAGTGACTCTATAAACACGGTACGTTTAGGTACTTTTTATAATCCATGTTTGGCACAAATAATAAAAAAAGTCATGGTATGTTTGGTCCCTAAAATATTTATTTTTATATTTAGATTTTTCAAGTTCACGACTTTAATTGATTCACTCACACTCAGATATAAGGCTTACGGCTTACTGTTAATTTCAATAAATTTATATTTAAATATCTTTTTAAGAAAAAAAGTTTGAATAAACTTGTATAATAGGTATAATGTAATATTTAAAACGATATGTATAAGTCCATACATACAACCAGTGCCCAAACGGATTGTTAAAAATACGAATGTAGGTGCCCAAATGGATCATGATTTTTTCAGGTAAAAATATTGTAGATTGTTATTTAAACAAAACACGCCCCTTCACTGGTCGTCGAATGAACTGTTTACCTTAATAAACGAAACTTGCTAACACAACTGTTTGAAAACTTTAATTCAAAAATATCCCCCAATTTTCTATGAAACTTCGGGTCTAGTAAATAACCGGTTAAATTTAATACAGTTTAAATGTATTTCTTTTGATCACATGGCATATCTAAATATAACTTAACTTTTACAAACATTTACACGAAAATTCGCTTTTCAGTAATTGAGTGACATAATATATGATCATAGTCAATCGTACAATCACACAGTTGTGTATGACCGTCAGTAATAGCCAGTCAGTATGGAGTGGAAGTAGTTATCGGACTGTATATTATTATTATTATAGAATTATTATAAAGTTGTTATGGTGGTTGTGTTGAACTTGAAAGTAATAATTATTATATAATTTATTTCCAGAGTTACTTTTAAAAAGTAACTAAGTTATGGTACAAGATACAAAATAAAAAGGTATAATTAGATTAAATGTTCGTTACCTAATTACAAAAATATAATTATATATGTATAATAATTAAATATAATACGTTACTTTTAAAATTTTTAAATATGTAAAAATGAAAATAATTATACAAAATATAAAATTTATCTTTATTTTTTCTAATTGTTTAATAGTTCCGAATATTATAAAATATATTATCATGATTATAGGGACAAGCCGAAGATATATTTCTGAGGGTGTGTGCGTGTCTCCAAAAATAAGCAAAAAAAAAGAAGGACATTAATTTTTTTCTAATTTTGCCGACTAAATTCTGAATAATTTATAATTTGCCAATTAAATTCCGAAATACTCCTTTAAAATGTGGTAAACAAGCGAAAACAAATATCATAAACTCTCTGCTTTTACCAACTACTTTCCACGAGAGAGAGGGTGTAACACCCCCAACCACCCCTATAGTCTCGTCTCTGATTATGCCCTACTCCTACTGCCTATTATAAAATCATATAATGGTTAAAGTATTTGCTTTTCATATAATATATCGTCGTATTAGAAGAATTTATTAGAATGAATTTTTTTTTTATTTATAAGTATGTAAGCCTTATTTTACAAAGTTATTTATAAATAAATAACATATTATAGTATAGTAATGAAGGGTGATACTGCAAAAAGTGCTAATGCCAAATAATCGATTTTTCAGGAAAGCATATTTTCATTATTTTTTTTAGTAATTTTACGTTAAATATTGATTTCACAAATAAAATAATCTCACCATTGAATTCCTGGACTTTTTTTTTTATTACAAAATTGATATTAATATTGATTGTCTTAAAAATAGTCCAGCATGTTTTACAGTATCACTATTCAGTCAGTGTCAGCACTAATAAATATTTGTGGGGGGTCGTCAGAGTAATTTTTGCGACTTATTATCCCAACGAAGTTTATAAGTAAAAATAAGGTCATCAACTGTTTTCTGTGCTAACTAGACTTTATTTTTCCGACTTATTTCCTTATTTCCTGAGTGAGGGATCGTCATCTCCTTTCACGCCGGATCTGCCTTCAGCTAATCTTGCATTACTACAAAAGTTACTTCCGTTAAGTTATACATCACTATTTATTTTGAAGAAACTATTCTGAGTATAATATTATACATTTATACATAATTCATATATATTAAAAATGTTTCTGAAAAATGGATATATGTATTACAGTACAGTATTGTAGTACAGTTTAAAATTTCTGTAGCCATTATTTTTGGAATTATGAGGAAATAATCGTAATCGATTTTAACGAACACTAATTGTTTTTCACTAATGTAAAAATTTAAAAATTGAGAATAGTAGGACTAAGTTTTCTAGCCGAAGAGTTATCTACAATATTAAAAAATCGATTAAAAGTTAATTTGCTGATAAATTCAAATCTGTTTCCCAAATCCAAATCGGACTATACGATAAACAAAACATGGACACTATTGAGTAAAATGTAGAAGAAATTTATGAAACGTTAACGATCATTTACAGGCGTACGTGTCTGCGAGGCTGGGCGTCAGTGTGTACGTTATCGATGAGTGCAATGCTGAGTTGCGGGTAGCAGAGCTTACATACACTTTTACACACACACGTCATACATAAGAAATTTCCGTATTATTTGGAAATTTCCTATTGAAATACAAGACCCCTTAAAATTAGCTCGCAGAGAGCTGCAGAGAGACTTAAAATCTTCAAATCTATAATTAAAAGTGGGTATGTTTTACCTATTATTATTTTATTTATTTACTTATATATACTTGAAAAAAAAGTTATTTTTAACTAAATGAAGATTTATGTCAGTCTGATAGCTTAAAAAGTTTGATGGATATGTATTATTATATTATATTGTATTTTTTTTTTTTTTGTCCACGCGAATTGCATTTTAATGAAAGCTTTTAATAGTAACGTCTTTCGAATTTTTGACAGTTGTTTCTAAACTCTTAGATACTAGACTGGAATCTCATCAAATTTTATGAATCTAATACTAATAATATTTTTAATCATATTTATAAGTTGTAACAATTTATTTACAATTTTTAGTGAGTATTAATGCCATTCCCAAGTCTTCAAATGGGAAGGAAAATACATAGATTAAAATATATCATGTTAACTATCAATTGGAGATAATTTGACTATGATCTTTTTACCGGACACAAGCACAACTTATATGTATATCTTTTTTTGACTTGATAAAATTTGTGCAATTATAACGTAGGTATATTAATAATATAATAAATATTTGCAAGACATTCAACCCTATATATTTACTGGAAAAAAAATCTAAATAATTTAATTAATATTTACAGTTGCTAATTGGTTAATGAGCAAAAAAAAATGTACTTTATTTTACAAACAAAAATGGCATATCCTATATTTATACCGCTCCGGTTCGTAAAATTTTCGATTTCAAGCACTGCACTATATTATATGTATTTATAAAGTATCATAATTTAGAAAAGATACAAATTTACATTATGTTACACAAATTATAATATAGTATATAGATTACAAAGTACAAAGATCTAAAGAAAAATATTAAAGGAATTCATTAATTATACGAGTATGTTTTCTCTATGAAATGAACGAAAACCAATTTTTTTTTTTTAAAATTGTTAATAGATATTGCTCGATAATAATTGGTATTTATTTTATTTTTATCTAAAATAATGAGTTTTAAATGTTTTAATACACTTTATATTTCATTTTTATTAATTAATGAACTCTTAATTAAATTTCAGTACAAAATGTATATAAATTATGAGCTCTACAAATTCACATACGATATACGTATAATAACATTAGATATATATTTCATGTCTCATTTATCACTGCACTTTTATAGAATATTATTATGAATATTTTAATAATTTTACTCTTGAGTTTACAAAAAAAAATTGATCAAATAATTGATATGATACGATTTAAAATAGTATGTGGTAGAGTCTACGATGCTGTGGCGATCGTAAGGATATTATGTTTCACTATATATGAATACACATCAAAAGTTTTGGGGAAAAAGTAACAACATATTGTTAAAACAGTGTACACTTTTTAAGTCTTAAATAAAATATAAAATGGGTTGCTCTGATTTTTGTCACATGTCTGGGCCCATTATAATGGATTTTTGATAGAGAAAAAAATACAGTCGACGACAATAGAGAAAATACACTCGCGGGCACTGTGATCAGAGACCCTTTTACGAGAGTGCTGCGGCTTCTAGCGGCAGAAAAACTAATACGGTGGGCGTACATATTCAATTTGGCTTTGTATGACATGAGTAACCAATGTAATAAAAAAAAAGCCCTCATAAAAGTCCCTGTTTCATGCGTTTTGAAAACATAACATATGACAATGTGTTCTTTTGTGTAACAAAATATAACATATTCGAGTACAATAATATACAACTGTCAAATTGTAGAGTCATTAATTTCAGGGTGCTTGTTTTAAAATATCAAACCTTATACAAATAAAATAGTTTATATAAAATAATAATATATATTGTACTTTAAGTCTTGAACATATTATTGTACAATAAAAAAAAAAATTCAAGTTATTAAGCTATTTTGATGACAAAATAAAGACCTAATATATAATAACTGTTTTTATTTAAATATTTGAAAATACATTTTTTTTTTGGGGGGAGGGGGGATATGTCCTAAGAATAAAAAAATGGGCGCGAAAGTTCTACCGTACCAGTGACTAACTGGAGGAGAATTTCCGGATATCGCATTGATGTGTTATTTTTTAAATTTTTTTTATACACCTAAACAAAAAATTGAGCTATTCGCTTAAAGTATAAAAACGTTTAGAAAAATAACATTTTCATATTATTATCTTAACTACAAATAAAATAAATATATAAAAATTCTTACTCGACTCTTTCTACCCGAAAAAGTGTATATATACATAGATACATAAAAAAACACATCATTGTAAAATAACTAGATTGTTCGCTCCCCTGAAAATCTAAAATGCAAATAAGCCAAAAAGGTTATAATGTTATATGTATATCTTCATACCCAAAAAATACTTTACGAGTAATTATAATATTAATTATTATTTATTACTATTATATACCTATTTAAAAAAAAAAATTATATAATATTATATTTTGATTTAAGTACCTCATATATATATACGCGTACATACGTTTTAAGAATTTTATTATAGAAAAAAAAATTTTAATTCATTCATAATATGAAATAATATTTTATATGAATGTATACATTCATATCTATATATTATAATTATAATTATAATTAAACTTGTATTAATCTATACGTTTAAATAAAATAAATTTATTAGTCATACAGAAAAAATCAAAAATATGATATACAATTATAATATTATATCAAAAGGTAATATTATATAATATTCTTACTCTATGTATAATATAATATACACTTTGACAATATTACTATAGAGTCAAGATTATAAAATTATTTTAAAAATAGGTTTATATTTTATATTGTTAATAGGTATTATAAGTTCCTAATATAAATTTTTAAAGTTTGGTTAAATATTTGAAGTTCGAAAAATCAACCAAACTTCGAGAGTTGGGTTCAGGTTTGAAAGTCGAACTCAAGTAATAAAAAATTCGTTTAGATACAAATTATGGAAGTTGGTCTATCGTCATTTCGGTTCTTGGATAGAATAGTGTATTATTATTATTATTATTTTAAATTTGAAAGCAAAGGTAAATTGTTTTGCAATGCGAAAGATAATAAAAGATGATTCTGAGCAAAGTTCGATATAATATTATCATTAAAAAATGTAGTTCGTTCGTCGGGTGTCAGTTGAGGTAGAAGCACTTCACTTATCGCATAGAATTGTAGAATACTTTTGGTGAATGTATTGCATTTTAAATCAATGATAAATAATTTCTTCAAATAAAAAAATTCTGAGTGGAGCTTCGGTGTAATCTATAATAATATCTATAATTATTAATTTAAAAAAATAAAATTGGGATCCATGATAATTTAATTTGTAATTTTGTTATTTTTTCTACATTTATAAAATATTTGAGTTATAAAAGGTAGTTTTCTTTTACACTTGGAAAATTACTGGAAAAATTGAAAAATTATGTCTTCAAAGTACCAATTATAAAACTAATTTTCTATCAAAATAACTTTTTATTCCAAAATGTTTGCTCAAATCCTATTCAAAAAATGTATACAGACATAAAAAGAAAAAACACATAATGTTAAAACCAATACTCTCTTCTTTTTGCTCAGAATCTAAAATTCAAACTGAACCGAACTCGATTATGAAGTTCAAAATCAAGTAAATATTTCGAATCCGAACGAAAAATTTTAATTCAACTTATAAATGTTAGATATAAAATAGAAAAGATCATACAATTTTATACAGGTTATTCAAAGTCGAGTTGTTTTGAGGGTCGGTTGTAAAATAAAAAATAATGATGAGGTATTAAGATTCTAGTTACTGCATTTAGAATCGCGTATGTCTATGGACTCGAGCTCAGTTCGGGTTTTCGACATACATTTTATAGTTTTAAAGTTTGTAGTCAGCAATATTGAATATGCTTATTAATGGTACGGTTTGGGTTCGAGTTCGATATTAACCGTAATGATTCGGTTTGAATTTCGTTCGATAACTAAATTTTGAGTTTAATCTATCTCTATAAGTTTTGACAAATTACAAATTCAGACGTAATATCTATCTATTACTAAATCATCTCAAAATGTTACACAGTACAGTAAAGACGTTTTTTTATTTAAAACATAAGTATACTTATTTAGGCGGATATAGGAGTCGATTTTTTTTGGCTGGGGGGGAGGAATTAGTTTCAAAAATTTATAAAAATAAAGGGGAAAAAATAGTCAAACCTTATAAACACGTAGTTATATAAAAATCTCTCATGATTTTTCTTTTTGGGGGGATTTCTCCCCCTCCCCTCGTGGATCCGTCCTGGGATATATACAGGTATGTCTAGTTATTTATTTTATCTTGAGCCTTTACACGAATAATTAAATGTATTTAGAATTGTTTTAAAAAGCGAGTAGGTATAGCGAGTACCCATATATTTTAATTATCGTTTCCAGTTGGTATAGCATAAAATTTTAAAACAACACTAACCTAATTACCTAAGTATATTAAACTATGTTACCGATGTATTAATAATAAAAGGGGTTATTTCATCGAAAATATAAACTATCAAAGAATTTAATTGAGTACCTACCTGTACATACATTTCATGTTTAAAAATAACTTTTAAGTGTTCTTTAAATGTTAATGTATAACTTAAACTTTTCGAAAATTGTATTCACAATAAATTATGATGTCTACTTTTGTTTTAGAATTCAAACACTTTAAATTGTACACATTGTCACATTATTACATAGGTATTGTATGGGTATCGTTGTATTGTATATACATACTATATATATTGAAATAATATACATTTCGCAAAATTATCATGTATCTATATCAACCTAATATATAACTAAAACATAAAAAACATTTAGTTGATATTTCAAAAGTATCTATAATAATAAATAAGTATAAGTATGACTAAATGACTTATCAATAAAACTGCATTTTCAATGTTATATGTGGAAAAATAAAATAAGATATAAAACCTATTCAGGAAACGTTTAAATATCATATATTAAAAATAAAAATAAAAGTTTTTATTTTTAATCTATTTGTCTACTGGTTTGATCTTCAAGCACCTTTAAATAAATTCTATGTGGGTTAGTATTCAGAATTACCTTAGTTATAACTAAATAAGAGTTGTGGTGAAGTTTTCTATATATATACACGTGTGTTGGTCCCACTGATTTTACAAAATAAATTAATAAATGCAAACTAACGTTTAATTAAATTACCTATAATGTATAATTATGAAAGAAATGTTCCATATTAAATTATCCTCTAGTCATCTAATTACAACCCCAATGGTTAAATTATTAATAACTGCAAGTATACATTCATAGAATAGTATATAATACAATACATTTATCAATTAATTTTCATAATATGCGTTTCCTACAATTCACAAACGGTCACTGACCTGTTGTCTGTGGAAGCTAATAAGGAAAATAATCCATTTTGTACCATTTAATTTAAACCCCAATAACCTTCTATAATATCCCAGAATGTCCATTAATTCTTATAACAGCTATATTCAAAATTATTCTATGTAGAATTAAAATATTAATTCAGTAATTTGTTATTATAAAGTTAAAACGTGTCATCTATTCTATAAAAGAGTTTGTGTTGCAAGTTCACATTTTTCTTCGATTAATTATTTAATATTTTCTGAATGCATGTTCATATTTTATTTATAAATATAAAATATAGGTAGGTATCTAGTATCTACTGCATATTTTTCTAACAACTAAATGCGAGTACCTTTATATTTTGTCAGTGGTCTTTATATTGATTATATTATCATTAATCAACAATGTTTGTTTAACTGCCGATGACATCGAAACGGAAAACATTACTACGAAGTTTATCCAACATCCGCTGTTTGGATACTATTGAGTATCATCATTCAAGGCTCTGTTGGATATTCAATGAATACCAAACATGAGCATTTGTTTTATAACATTTAAATAATTTAGATCTAGAATCAATTAGGCTATCACAAACTGTTTAATCAAGAAAATGTATGTCGAATGTATGCATAAAATTTAAAGCATTAAACTTACGGAATTCGTTACATAAAATGATATTGTTATTATATTATAGTATATTTAAAATAATGATATAATAATAATATTACTATTATTGCATGTAATATTTAAATAGCCAGTATAGATTACTTGTGTATATTACTAATGCATATTATTTTTTTAAAAAAAAAAATGCGAGTATAATAACAGATATTTATTAATATAATATAATAATATGCCATAATTATATCTAGTATATTAACCTATATATAAATATACGAGTATAGGTATGTATATAATTAGTTTAAATTTGTCAATATTTTCAAGAGATAAATACACTGACCAGAAAACTTATATTTACGAATGGTATATACTCGAAAATAGTTTTAATATGTTATGCATATATTTATTATAATAGATTATAATTTATATAATTAAAAAAAAAAATTAAAAAAATTGTTAAAGAACTAAATTGATTTTCCTCCTCTTTTGACTAAAATATTGGAATTTTATTGATTTTTTTTCCTTTTTACGTCCATGCACGTTTGGATTAGATAAACTGATCGGGAACTAAAATACATTTTCGCGAAGTTACGTTAAACCTTTGAACGGTCGATGCACGATGCAGTCAAATGAACTGACCTGGAAACTGGAACCCAAACATATTTTTGCATGGTTATTTTTTAAGCCTTTGAGCGGTCCATGCATGGTTCGATCGAATATATACCGACTCGGAACTATATGTATCCAAATACGGTTCAAAATCGGCGTATGCATTTTGTATACACCAATCGGTCATATGATCAACTAAATGCTACTCGTATATATATATATATATATATAACAATAAATTCCAGTCAGATTCGTTTATAAAAATAAATGATTTATTATTACTTTTAAATTCAATACGTATACCACCAGTATCCTATCCGACAAACAAAATACTTTCACTTTCAACAGACTGTTTTTAAAGTATCTAAATATAAGTTGAGAATTGAGATACCTTATATCCTCGTTAGGTTTCTAAACATATGTTTAGATAATTTAAATCATCGTTGTTTGGTTTCTAAACATACACGTTTAAACACCTTATATCCCCGTTGTGTCCGTTCGTTCAATCAGTACGTTGTCGTAGTTATTATAGTACGTAAATAGTTACGAGGGACATTATTGATTTGACAATCGATTATCCTTATATTTAGTATTCGTGGTTAATAGGGAAATAAAATACGGAAAAACGCTAGCACGCTCGAAGACTGTGTTTTTCCTAACTTTCCTCTGTCTGTCTTTATAATTCATTGATGTATAAATATATATATATATATAAATCAATATCAATACTTAAAACTTTTACTAATTTATTAGTTTTAGGTTTCCATACATAAATAAAGTAAATTAAAAAAAAAATTTTAATGTTTTTTATTTTTATAGAATTAGTTTATTGTTTAAAATACGTATAGCAACCGGAAATTAAACACAATTAACGCAGAGTGTAGGGCTGTTCGAACTTGTTGTATGTTATAAAAACTGAAAAGTACAAAAGTATAATAGAATCCCTGTTCCTCGGTCAAGAGCCATGGCTGCTTCCAATTATGAACACCGTGCTTGGATATTGCCGGATTTATCTATGCCTACTATATAAGTAGCTATTCAGTATTCCAACATATTGGTATACTTGTATATACTTTTTTTTTTATGGCTTATTCCAGGCCATTTAAGCCAATTGCCGCTTTCGTAATATTCCTCCACGTGTTTATTATTTTCCATCTCTTCTCCATTCAGTACTCTCAGTGTTCTAAGGTCTTCTTTAATAACTCTGTCTTCCCACCGTTGCATTGGCCTTTTCCTCGGTCGACTTTTATTAGGTTTCTACTTCGTGACAGTTCGTATAAGTTGGCCCTCAGCCCTCCATACATTTTCGATCCACTTTAATCTTTGAGTGTGGTCACTATATTGATATCGTTGAAAAGAACGATAAGTTCTCTATTTGACCGTATTTTGTGTCCACCTTCCTCATTTCTCTTTGGTCCAAATATTCTTCGCAAGATTTTCCTTTCAAATATCAATAATTTTTTCTTATCCGGCTTGGTAGACGCTCATGCTCCACGGGCATAGAGTACAATTGGTCTAACAAGGGTCTTATATAGTCTTATATTTTTTCTACTCGATAACTCTTTTGAATTGAATAATTGGACTAATAAAAAATAGCATTTATTTCCAGCTGTGATTCTTCTATGGAGGTATCTCCTCATGAATATCTGCTTGTGAGTTTATATCTACTCCTAAATATTTATTAATTTATGGACTCTTTCAAATGACAGACCTTTTATTGTTATTGCGTCTTGTGGATGTTCTCTCCTGGATAACAATCATAAATTTGGTTTTATTTTCATTTATGATAAGCCCTATCTTTTTTGCTGATTCGATTAGTTTTTCTGTTGTCCTTTTCAGATTGTTCTCTGACTCTGCTATTACTGGTATGTCGTTTGCGTATGCGGTCAGTATTATCCGTTCTCCTTGTCCTATATTGAAAACCCTGCGGTTCGCTTTCTAGTACTTCTCTCAACGACCGATTGCAGTGCCAAGTTGAATAATATCGGGGAAAGTGCATCACCTTGTCTTACCCCCGTAGTCACTGTAAACCCCTCCAGAGTTGAGTTTACGTGTATATACGATTCGTCGGAAACGGAGTCGTCACCCGCGCGATATTGTGCGCGGGTTTTGTCCGGGTATTAATTAATTTGTACAAACACGCCGGGCTCGTATGTAAACGTATTATTTTATAGGGTCCCGCGAACAATCGCAGTTCCGGTCCGAGTGCAGCATTAGTGTCGAAAGTGTACATAATATAAAGAGGACTGGTGTTATAATGTTATATACATATACACGTAAATGATGACAAATCGCAGGGCTTTGTGAAAAGAAAACAGTTTGTGTAAGAGGACACTGCATTATATTTTGTGTGCGTGCAGTTTTACGAGGGTGTGAATTTGCGGATTAAAATACATACCGCATCGTGCATAATATAATGTGTATGTAGTCCGTCCGAACCGGCGTAGCGGCCCTGCCGGTCCGCCGGCGATTCGACGACGGGCACGGGGGAGGGGGGGAGGGGCAGTCACACATTTTCGGGAACAGGTGTAATATTATAGTTTGGCGGACGACAGATGGGCCGGTGCTACCACCCGCCCTGCCCCGCGGCACTTTGATCGCAATTTAAATATTTCCGATTGATTGTCATCATCGTCATCGTCATCATTGACGGCGGGGTCGCAGTGTGTGTCAGTCAGCCACAATCCCTCGCAGAAATACTGCACCCTAACCGGAACGTGGTGCGGGGTGACAATCGACCCTTCGTATTATGTACGCACTTCATTATATTCAATACGCGCGTGCAATATCGGCTAGGTAATCAGCCACATTATTTTCGCTACTCTTTATACACATATTATATTATAATATCTTCATCTCCCGTCCGTATCATATACAATAATATACACATATTATATACACACACACACACACACACAAGTCACGTGGGCCCAACGCGATTGACTGTAAAATAATGTTTCATAACATACGTGTAATATACCGGACCCGGTGCCCGCGGGTAAAATGGGAATGCGTAGGTACGAAAACACTACTTCCGGAAAACTAAAAAAAAAAAACGTCCAAAAGTCAACATTTTTCATACCTATCGATATTTCATCGCTATATACAAAGTGGGTCAGTGGCGGTTATAAGGAGGGGGGGGGGCGATAGGTGGATCGCCCCCTCCCCCTTGGGGTTTGATTTGATTAATATTATTAATATATAAATATATAATTATATCTACCTATAATCTGTACGTATATTTTATATTATATGTATATAATATAATATATTAAAATTAAAATATTATATACCTAGGTATTATATAATTTATAAAAATGTTATGGGGTGGGGGAGGGTTGGCTTTATTTCCCCCCCCCCTTGAACATCATGCATAACCGCCACTGAGGTAGGTAGTATTATAGGTACATTATAATATTATCGTTCTTCAATGTTTCCATGCTATTCCGTGTCAATCGATGTGAATTAATTAAAATATCCGTACAAGAATGTACAATAAAAATAGAAATTGTTAAAACGGACTTATTCGTTTTTACCCGGGCGCCGTCCATATTTTGTATTATACAATATTCGTATATTACAGATGACCAGGGGCGTCATTTGGGGGGGCAGGGTGTGCAATGGTACTACTATTAATCTATTAATTTAAAAGTGGCCTGCCAATGCTCTAATCCATAGAATATATAATTGCGCTGACCAAATTTTCGTAATAGTTAGAAAAGGAAGTCGAAGACTTTTTAGTAGGTAATATATTACATCGATCTTCGCTCGTAGAATCATTGTGCCGAAAAAAATATTTTTAATTGATTTCAAGTTCAATGCATCGACCCCACTAGTATCCTACGACGAGCGAGGTAAAACCTATATACAACTTTTTTTTTTTCAATAATTATTATTCATTATTTCTATAGATTTATATATTATGAAATAAAAATAATACATATAAGTGCCTATATAGGACATAGATACCTACATTATTTTGTTTCCATTTTTTTTTTTTTTTTTTTGGAAACCCGAATTTTTTTTCGTTTGGGTGACAACGTCTTATATAGGTACGTGTTGATAGGGGAAATATTTCGATTTTTTCCATGGCCGCGTATACATATGATTGGCACATTAAAATATACCACGACTTTTTTTTTATTATTTCAAGAAGGAGAATAAGTATATATATATATATTAAAACCTAAGTGTTTCCCAACGACGTGCTGAATGTCAATTATTTTGAAAACAATTTCGACTTTTCCTTGTCAAATTAAGACTGTCGTTCTTGCGCGCGTACGAGTTTAAAATGGTTTCGGAAAACGGGCGAGAGTCTTAACGAAATTAACTCGGAGTGATGGCCATCAAGCTTACCTCTTTAAAGTTTGACGATTTTTCGCTCTCCCTCTTCTCTCCTTTGTCCTCGTAAATTTTACGATACTCTTTCGTTTTCTTTCGGACGCGTCTTTTGTACGCGCCCACTATAGTTCCTTTCCTACATTTCTTGTTTTATATATGTTATATATATATATAAGTGTATGCTCTAAGTTTCTATTATATACATATATATGGTTTATATATTTCATTTGGATCGTGTATTTTGAAATTTTTCTATGGATTTATATTAAAATAAAAATTGATTTTGCAGAAAACAGCAAAATTATGTACTTATTTATAAATATTTTTATAATATATATATATATATAAATAATAATAAAGAATGATGAAGATTTACCTAATTAATTTAATTTATATTTTGAGCTGGTAGTTACATTTAAATAAATTAGAATAGAGTTTCTTACTCAAAATGTAGCTCGCTGAATTTAAAATTTATGTAAATAATGCATATTACGTTTTAGTTTAAAATGTACATAAAAGCAAAGTTACACGTGATTATACTGATTTATATTTTGTTGTACGTTTATTTAAAAAATTGCATTTTATTTTTATTGGACTCTTAAAATAAACGATTATTATTAATATTAAATAGTTTTAGTTTTAGTATACCTAAGTATACTAGGTAATCAAATGTAATATACATTTTTAATGTTTTGGTACTGTTATTTTAAATCTTGAAAATATTAAAAAGTAAATTTTAATGCTTAAAGTTTACCCGTAATTTTTAAAAACTATTTTTTCAAACTTCATAAAAATATTTAAGCTTTATAATATTGTTATTCGTTTGTATAATGAAAATGATTTTCTGTTCTGAATACTTTTGTTCAGATTTTTATTTTGAAAATAATCTTATATAATATTTCAGCCAAGTATAATAGGTATACTCTGGTATTATTTGTCCTTTATATTCTGTCCTTCTTGCCAACATTTTGTATCACAATGATAATTAGCGGTGACTCTCTCCCTGGGGATATGTTTTGGAACGCAGTCCAGTGATAATTTTAGGTGGATATGCGCATGACCAAATTGGTTGTACTCAGTGTACTCGTATATCCTTTGTAAAGTACAAATTTGTATATTATATCTCAGTATACATTAATTTGCTAATGTTAGCGCATGATTACTGAAATTTTGGAATACGTAATGACGTAATGTATGTTTAATCTAGTCATATAATCATAATATAATACACATGTACAAACAAATTTACTCTAATTATAGAAAATAATAATTATGATATTTTCAAATGTTTAAACATACATATAATATTTTTATGGAATTAAAATACAAATATTATCTAAAAATTAGACATTAATACTTACATGTTACTGAATATTATATATACACATTTCGTATTATATTAGAATAATATAATGATTTTATAAAACAAATATGTAAGTATGAAAATGCACTCTTAAAAGGCTGTCCTGCAGAAACAGGTAGTGAAACTGATATACATATCGTTCGTTTGGTTCTCGGACAGGCTAGTATATTATATTATACCTAGTATTATTAATTATTATTTTATAATTAAAAACAAAAATATATATTATTGCACTCGATAAATTATTTTTAATGACTCTCAGAATATAAAATTATAAAAATGTGAAATGAAGTAACTATAACATCAACGTTTTTAAAACTATATATTGTATTTATTGTGTTATATCGATATAGTTAAAGTTCAAGTTAGTTCAACACTTTTTATTACGGCTTTCATGTTAATGAATATCCTGCAGATTTTATTACTGTAGTACCTATATTAAGATCGATTGTCATTGTTCTCAATTTAATTAATAAACACAAATATTGAAATACGATATCTACTAACAAATATTATTTTAAAATTATAAAATTCACGAATATTTGTAATATTATGTACTGCTTATTGATGATATAATTATACGTAGCATATTATAGTAATTATTTGGGGAGTAATTATTAGTTTATTAAAAAAAAAAAAAACAATTTTTACGAAAAAAAAAAAATACCAAAAGGATATTCACTCTTTATATTATAAATATAAATAGGAAGTCGCCACACACCCGCTTTTTAAGTGGTTCTGTATAGAACATTTTTATGAAATTTGTATATTATTTATTTGTAGATTATCATTTTTTTTTAAATGATAATCTTACAATATTGAAAAATATAGGTATAAATGTATTTTAAAAGTAATTTAAAAATTGTCCTGTATCAGTATTTTACCTACTATTTTTAATTGTTGTGTAATCACATACCAATCAAATAATTTATTATATTTTGTAATAAATACATGCTCGTGAATTTCCATAATTGTGGCTTTCTGAAAAAGTTTAGACAACCATTATACAAGCTTAACCCAAGTAAAATTAAAGACGAGAAGTAAACTGTGTTTTAACCCGATAGTATTAAAAATAAATTAATATACAAATTTTTATAAAGACTTGAAATTAATAAAAATCTTTTAAGAATCAGCTGACATTTATTGAAGAAAATTGTACAAAAAATCATTAGGTGAAAACACAGAAGACATCATAATAGGAACTCAGAATGTTTTTTAAAATTAAAATCTAACTAATTTAACACCGTTCATTCATGGAAATACGGAAACTATTTTAATAATTGAAAATTCTAAGTGTTGTATCCTATTGAATTTAAAAATTTACCAATAAAAAAATTAATTAAATAAATTTTATTTTATCAGACAATTTTTAGTAAACAAAATTATTAATATAATGTATTTTTATTTCCAAAGTAATTTTAATTTTTCAAGTAATGCGTTACAGTTATTAAAATTACTTATGAATAAGCGTAGGTAATTAAATTACGTAATTTCGTTACAGTAACGAGTAATTTAAATTTATTTACTTTACTACCTATCATAGTTATTTTTAATTTTTGGCCAAATATTATTTGAATTTGAAGATATAACTGCATCCACACTAGAACACGCACAGACGTATACAATTTTTTCTAGTGTGGACGCTATGTTGAGCACGTACAGACGCTCACCACGCACAATGAACATAATATCATACATCCTAATTCCTATAGATACAATATAAGTTATAATAATCTTTCGTTTTCCATTAAATATTGTTAAAATTTAAATTTTAAAAAAAAGTTATTATTTAAGCTATAAATTTATAGGAACTTTATTTAATGGCAATTTCATTTCAGTGATAAGAGAAAACATTATGAAAATATTACGAAATACCCATGTTATATTTACACTACGAATAAATAAAAAATAGATAAAAAAATGCATGCGTATTGAATATTTGAATACAGGCAGAAAAAAAATAATAAGAACATTTACGATGTAATTGAAATATTTTTCAAACAATAAGTTATGAGGATAAAATGTTTAAAGTATGATGTAGATTATATAATATAGTATTTATTTAACTTTTTGCTCTGATCGATGTTTATTGGTAATAATTACAAAAAAAAATGACATATTATAATAAAAACGGTTGTGGTAAATTGTGTAGTTTTAAAAGTAAAATACTATCTAATTTACTTAAATTAAAAGTATGTCAAGTGGTCAAGTGGTGTTTAAGTGCGACTCGGACGATAGACTCGGAGCGTGCGAATAGACATTAATAATAATTTATTGCTAAATGCCGTGGCAGAACATTAATTTAATTTGTCATTATATCAATTGGATGACACGACGCCGCCACCGTTGTAATGCGATGGCAAAATATATCATATTCATGGCGTCGGGTCGAGTATATACGATATAGATACGTATATTATATTAAATATGTACAGGTATACATGTACAGTGTACACTATACACGATATCTATATATTACCTAATATAACTTAATGACTAAGGCGCGGGTTTTAATGCAAAGTACATTTTTTTGTGTTTTTCAAGTACAAAATTCAATTCATACATCAGAGAATTTTTAAAATGAAACTTTTATTTTGTATTATTGTTTTAAACTTTTTTTGTGGTTTTAAAGCATTTTTTGACATTTTTCCATGGGTTTTCATTATTTTCCATTGTATTTTTCCACATGAATGGCATTTTAAAGTATTTTGATTTTATAATTATCGGTGGTTTTTTTATTGAAAATAATTGAAAATGTTATAATCGTAAAATAATGGCACCAGCACCCCCATTGTAGAATTTTTAATTTTAAATTACATTCGTTTGTTCGTTTTACGTCTGTGCCAGGTTTATGCAGCAAGTTCGGAGTTTTTGTAAATTTTTATTCAAAGTTTGATTAAAAACAAATATAGAATCAATTGCCAAATTAAGTTATAAATTTATCAGTTGAACAACCAGCTGATTATTTTTATTTAATTTGCACAAAAAGTGCATTACATAATTAGGTATATGTCATATATTATATTATATATAGTTATATGGTCAATGCAGTTATGGAAGTCAATCTATTACTATAAAATATGGTAACCATATCATTTTAAGTATAATTAATTTAAGCAATTTGTAAATGCAATATAATATATGCAATAACTGATTCATCTATTTTATTTGAAAATATTCTAAAGTACATATTGTACTTATAAATTTAGACGAACTATTACTACCCACCCCAAATGCACAACAGTCAAATATATATATGAATAATAGGATATTAATATTTTATGTACATATGTATTATGGATATTATGTTATAGGGATTTTATTAATATGTGGGAAATATAGGATGATATAATATAACCCCCTCTTATTCTGTAAACGAAAAAAAATATAGTTTATATACAAATACTTATTTAGGTTTACTCAGTGCTCTATATTTGTTCTAGTTGGTACTTAATAGAGATCATTTTTTGATTTTCTAAATAGTTTTCAAAAAGTGTAAAGAAAAACTAATTTTTATAAGCAAAATATCACAAAAAGTTGTTGCAAATTAGAAAATAACAAATTAACTAGTCATGGTTAACGACTATATAGGTGATATCAGATATAAAATATTTATAACTACCAAAAAATACTGATAATTATTATTAATTGGAAAATTAAAATTCCAGAAACTTGAAATTTACATCAGATATTTACTATGGCATTAAGTATATTGACGTCGTATTATTTATTGGCCATATAAATAATAACAATAATACTCATGTTATATATAACATCATTTTATCGAAATAAATGTTTTATTATTGCTTTTAAATTCAATATATTCACCATCAGTATCCTATCCAACGAGAGAAGTGCTTCCATTCCCTACTGACTGGCTTTTTAAAATATAAATAATATACTATTTTGAGTTATTTTTTTATTGTTTTGAATTATGTTTTTTTTTTTTTTTACTTGATATAATATATTAATATATACGGACTTCAGACATATATGGTTTAATGTACTGAAATATGTAAAATTGAAACAATTTAAAAAATGCAAATACCTACTATTTATGAATAATACGTAGTTTTAAAAAAATATGATAGGTGTTTGCAATTGATTTAATCAATTTTCAATAAAAACTGTGATAACTCACTTGCAGATGATGAGTTGATTATAACAATTGAAAATGTAAAAAATTTGTTAAAATCAGATCACCATTTACGGCTATATAGGACATGATAATTAGGGTCTTATTTATAGGGCTCGGTACAAACACAAACATTTTGATCGAGGACCGAATAGGAAAATTGTTTTAAAATATTTAATTCATCTCGAAAATAATATTATAAAGTATATAATTATATAAAGTGTTTAAACGTTTATGGCTTGAGCAGCAGTTTAATTTTCTAGAATTAAATCAAACTCAATGTTTGCGCTCTGTTTTGCTGCAACATATATAAATATAGCAGTTTGTGTGAAATATTGATATTATTTTAAAAATTACGCTCAATAGTAAATAATATGACTACTATCAATTCCAATATTCAAAACAATTTTGGGACAAACAGATTTTTTCTAAAAGAAAATTCCAGAAAATTTTTGATCCAACTGTACATATAGTATATACTACTCGTACCTGTATGTGCCGAAATATGAGTCCACCAAACTCAACGATTTTCGGAAAACCTAATCGCTGACATGTATACAATCGTATAATACAGGGGTTCTTTATTGGGTATGCATCTTTATTTGTACGTGGACTTCTATAAAATAATAATTATATACAAATATTAAAAAAGCTGGTCAGTAGGGGATGGAAGCAATTTGTTTGAGTAGGATACTGATGGTGAGTATATTGAATTTGAAAGCAATGATAAATAATTTATTTCAATAAAATAATTCTAAGCAAAGCTTCGGTGTATACAACATGAGTATTACTATTGGTAATAACAAAAATTAACTATTTTACGATGAAAAACTTCAAAATTTAAAGTTGCTATAAATAGCCCAAAATTAGGAAAACAATTAAAAAATTTCACGTTGATTCTGTACTAATATACGTTTTTAGTGAAAGTTTCAAACCGAGCCATTTATCCTGATATTCGAACACATTTTCATACTAAAAAAATCTTTGAAATAATATAATAGGAATGTCGACAAATTGAAATGGCTATTTTTTGAATATAGCTAGAATTATAGATACAATATAGTATATACAATTCTCATATCTTAAAATCTAAAATTAACTCTTTTATAACAAAAGAACTTCAAAATTTAAAATTACTATAAATGGCCCAAAATTGGGGAAAAATTCTTATGTTCATATTGTATTAATCACATTTTATGTGATAATTTTAAGATTTTTCCATTATTATTTACGGAAATCGAAAAACCCATATTCGATTTGAACAAAATCATACTATTACCGCTTTTCCTTAATTTTGTAGTTTTTTTTTTTTTATGTGTTATTCGAAAAATAAGCTCTTTAAAATACCAACTAGATGCAATTTGCTACTGAAAAATGGTTTTGCATGTAATGATTAGATTACTCCATGGAGAATTTTTGGACAGAATATACATAAAAAATAAAAATATAAGAAAATACATCATTGTAAAACTAATACATTTCTCGCTTCTCTTAGAATCAAGAATTACAAGCCTCCCTCATAATAACTATATAGAGTTATATATATGTCAATTAGTATTTATTATTAAACTTTAAATAATATGTGTTTTTAAGATTGGGATAATTATATAAACGCATAATATGTGTCAATTTTATAAATTGGACGATTTAGGGTAAATGGGAATCCCGGTTTTATGGTTAAAAAATACAATTAGCAACAGCTATCCATGTTTAATATATTCTACGTCCTCTTCGGAATTCAATTATATCATTTACAACACTGTATTGTTTTTATAGTTGTAGTCTGCATGTTATTTGAGGATGCTACACATTCATTATATAGCGGTCAGTGGCGTCATTTCAGGTTTTACTAGACGGGGGCAAAATTTTGACCACCGGTACCTTTACAAATAATAAATATTTAAAAACACGGAAATAAGCACAAAAAAAAAAAAGGTCTTCGCATTCTTCGCGATGTAGGTATAACCTTGCCGGTCCCCCTTAAAATTTCCGATAGGCTTTAAAAATCAATCGGGCCCGCAAAAATTAGTCGGCCCCACATAAATTTTAGGGTGGGGCAAATGCCCCATCCTGTCCCCCCCACAAATTACGCCACTGATAGCGGTATTAAAATATGTTCACGCTCTATAACTACAACTTCTCTTTTAGTACCTAATCGCACAGTCAACATTCATACAAATTATGAAAGATGAGAATCATCTAGGAGTTTTTTTTTGTTAACATTTTACGTTATTTTTTTAATTTAAAAATTTCATGATTTGCAATTACAGATTTTAAGCTTTCAAAAAAATATATTGAGAAAAATTCCACGTTACGGCGTAGTAAATATTCTCATCTTTCATATTTCATAAATACATTTTGACTCTGCGATTATACAGAGAAAAGTTGTAGTTATAGCGTAAACGTGATTTTTAACAAATATCGTGACATAATATAACAATAAAAAATGGTACTGGTACATGACGATTTTTAAATTACTTTTAAAATATAATTAAATATATTTAAATTGTCGGATTTTCATTTTTCTTAAAATTTTATAAAAATTGCAGTTTTTTTATAAACAGATATCATTTAAATATTACATTGTTTTGTTCGCCCGGGACATATATTCTATGTACTGGAGCGTTTCTGAAACTGTGGGTCGAGACCCACTGGTGGGTCCCCAGCTAACTTTTGGCGGGTGGTGAGAAATTCATGTTCTATGAACTGTATAGTAATAAACTTTATACTATAAATTATTATGGACCGCGACAGTTGTTGTAGCTGCAGCAGTATAAAACGTCATTATTAAAGTATTTTCGTCTTTTTCGAACTAGGCACTTTTTTTGTCCAGTTAATAAACCACGCGGGTCGTAGCACTACAGAGCTTATGAGAATCACTAGAACTTCTAAACATAGGGATTTTCGTCGACCGCGCACTATAATATACCTATGAGCTCGCCAAAGTTTACCGTATTATACACAGGAAATCGGCATCGAAAGCGGGATTTCGTAAAATGTGTGTTTTTTTTTATTTTTCTTATCAAAGACGCGTTTTTTCCCGTCTAATTTCTAACGTGGTTTTAAAATGGAAAAATAAAATGAAATTCAAAGCCAGCCCCGCCGCAGAGCTCCGAGTACGTCCCGCATCGTGCCGTGGCCCCCGAGGTATACGATAGAAGAAGAAAATCGTCTCGGTTTTCTCGCCCCCCCCCCCCACCCGCCACCGTCGTCTGTCACGTGCAATATATATATATATATATATAGCGTTTCCATTATTTACCGACAGAGACCGTATATACATATACATATATACAGTCGTGCAGCACTAGGTATATATGTATATATATACATAATCGGCTCTCCGTCATCCCTCCGGACTGCATGCACACCGGTGCACATGTATATACACGCCGCCGCCGTCCCAATGTATTATTCATGTTTTGCAAATTTCGTATATTTCGTCACGCGCGCATCGAAACCGTCGCGAACTCGGTCGTCGCAATATGTACGCGGAAAATACACACATTACATTATACGTATTACGTATACGTATATCGCGTGCATGCGTGTGCGCGTGTATCCAGCAAAGTCGTTATACGGTCCCCCCTCCCCAGCCACCCCCTTTGCCCGTCCTCCCCCTCACCCACCCAACACAACACGAGGGATTTTGCTCGGGACCCGAATCGTACACGCACACACACGTATAAATATACATTATATACGTACGCACGAAACTCGGGGTACCTTTTCAAATCAATACCCATCTCCCCGGGGCGGAAGACCGGTGCGGTAGTGGCGCGCGGTATATACCGTCGGTCGGGTATATATTTTATAGTATAGCGGTTGCCCCTGGTAACGGTGGTGCGGTCCGATAACGCCCATTTCGTCTATACACGGCGCGCGCGCACACACACACACACACATATATATATATATATATATATATATATATATATATATGTATATAGGTACGCGCGATTCTCATCCTCATCCTACTCCTCCTCCGGGCCCGGCACAGACGCCCGAGAGCTTTTCCCGTCTCTCGTCGCCGTCGCTTCGAGCGCGCAATAATAATAATAATGGTGGCCGCCTCCGACAGAGTACGACGGCTCCTGCTGTTGCACTTTATACAAAATATATATATATATATATACGTACACAGCAAACGAGAGAATGTTTCTATAAATTTCACGTTTTTCCCCCTCGAATATATATATATATATATATATATATGTATATACGATATATATATCTTTTGAAGACGAAATTGTAATTCTTTTTTTTTCCACCCTATACTCTCTCTCTCTCTTTCTCGTTTTCCTTTTCCATCTCTCGATTTTCCCTTCACCGCCGTATTTTTCCCCGGCATATACGTATATATAGTTATATTTATGACTTATTTTTACCCCCGGGCAACGTGATCGTTATTGTAAGTTACGATACGCGCGGCGACGGCGGCGGCGGCGGCGGTGCAGGCACCGACGACGACAAGTGTACGCGGAAAGAAGAAAAATAACTTTTACAAAACCTTAAAGCTGTGATTTATTTTTCCCCCTTCGTAATTACGTTGTTCTGTATATAAATTATATATATATATATATATATATACATAATAGTACTTTATGTACACTATAATATACAACGCTGAAATTGGAACGTCCCTCTAAATTTTTATTCGTATAGGTACCTATCTACTTACGTATATAAATTATATATTTATTATCCAATGGTTTTCGGGTTATTATTATAAAGCATTCGCAAGGGCCACCCGGAAGATATCCATTTCATATTTCGTCACTATAACACGATTGTGCTGTATTAGATTTATTATGTAACTTTTACTGCTTTCACAGTGACGGATCTACTTATACATGTATTGGTAAAAAGTCGTGAACTTCTCTATATAGTACCCAGTGCAGGCAGCTCGTGGGCTTTGAAAGTGGGAGAGCGATTAAAAATTTTTAATTTTTCAAAACCATAGAATACAATAATAATAATGTACCTACCAGTTAAATTAATACTTCATAGAAAAACAAAAATACAAATACGGTTTATATAAAAACCGAAAATTACAAAATAATAAAACTTATACGTTTTATACTCAAAATTGAAGCGTCTATCTTTCATTTCACTAAGTTGTTTTATTTCAATTTTCTGTTAATATGATACTGAATTGTTATCTAATATATCATAATAATATAATACACACCAATAATAAAAGAACGAATTAAATAAATAATATAGAAATATAGAAATGTGCACGCGTCACGAACATACAGTAAATACACGTTAACTTATTCCGTATTGTTCCTCAGTTCACATGCATGTCGGGCGATTATTCGTATCGCTCCGGCGGTCGCAGTATTACCGAATTACCCTTCCTATTTTTTTGTGTTTAGATCGTATGGTTATGACGAGCGCTGTTCGATTTAAACTCCGATTACCTCATAAGTCTTAGTGTTCTCACAACAATGGAAAACAATTTTTATTTTCGATAATAATATTTTGAAAATGCATTACAATGTAAATATAGATAGTTCTTTGTATTTAAAAGTTAAATGTTAATTATCTTAATTTAATTCATAACTTGTTAATAAGTAATTTGTTACAATTTTAGGGGGGCGATCGCCCTGTCGCCCCTACATACAAGCCGCCACTGATAGTACCTATATTGGTACCTTACTATATAATATATAATAAAATAAATAAATAAATAAACATTATTATAAAATCACTAGCTCCATTGCTCCGTTCAGGATTTTTTGATTGGGTTCATTAAACATTAAAATATATTTATATATCTACTATAATATACAGTATACCCAATACCCATGGATAAGTATCTAGGTATGACAGCAATATTTACGTTTTCGTCCAGTCATTGGATTCATGGGATAAAATCAGAAATTGTGACGTCAAAAGCAGAGGATTTTTAAACGTAGACAAATGAGCGCATATCTATATATTATTAATTTCATCGGCAGATGACGTAGTACACATGCGCAGTTCGAATAGATATTTAGCCATGAGGTATACCAAATAGGTACCTACTAACATGGTTCGGATATATCATTTAAGACAAATATCCAAAAACTATAAATACACCACCGTTATACATAATATATTATACTGTAAGAATACAGAACAATCGTGTATAGCTACATATTTAATCTGTGATAAAAAAAAAAAATGTGAAAACTTAACATTTTCAAATTGCCAAAATATGATTTAGTTTAAAAAAAAACTTTCAACTTACGGCTTAGTAAATATTGTCCGCTAACGTATTTTGTTGAAATATTGAATCTACGATTACTAGGAGAGAATTTGTGATTAGAAAGTGTGATCGTGTTTTACTATAGTTTTTCAGTAGAAATAAAACTTTTTAAAACTGATTATAATATGATAAAATCATTATCTACCTACCTATAAAAAAAATATTTTAACTACACCTATATAATTGTACCTACCTAAATAGATATTATATAAAATATAAATATATAGATATAACCTATAATACTTTTTTTTTTTAATTCAATAAATAAAATGCAATTTAAAATAAACTACGGATTATTAAATATGTAGGTTAGAATCTCTTATTTTAGTATCAGTTTTCATTATTATAGGTTAATGATAATTATAATATAATATTCAAATGAATAAGTAGAGAAATTTTTATTACAAAATAGAAAAGATTTATGATAAGATTAACTATTGACTATTATTACTACGAATATAATAATTATTTATGTTTTTACAAGGTATTTATGCACTAGGCGCAGCAGTTAGCAAAAATTTTTTGTTTTTGTTATTATTATACTTTTTTATTTTATATTATATTATATTTTATATTATATTTATCTTACAAGAAAGAAAATAGTTATTGTATTTGTTATTAAATGTTTTTAGATTTTAAATCTATATGTTATACAATGATATTTTTTATTATTATTTTTCCGAAAATAACATTCCGTATAGAAGTTATCGAGTGTGAATTTTAGAATCAAGTGATATTTTGATAGACAATTTGATCTGAATAATACATACTTTCCAGAGATCAATTTTTGATTTTCCCAGTAGTTTTCTTAAGCGTAAAGGAAAACTACCATATTTTATAACAGAACATTTTTTATGTATGGGAAAAACAATAAATAAAGTTGTTATAATTAAAATTGTTTTTGTATAGGTATATTATACAAAGTTCTGCTTAAAATTGTTTTATAAATTATTGCTTTAAAATTAAATATATTCACTAACAGTATCCTACCTGACAAGCGAAGTGCTTCCACCTTTTACTTGTTGCATTTTTAAATTTTAATTTAAAATAACGTTTTCAGTGAGATTATAAATTAATAAGTATTTAATTATAATAACATATAAAAATATTGTAATATATAATAAATATAATAGATTAACTTTTTAAATATATAGCGAGAAATTTTTTTTTAACCTTTGACCACGCGTGTGATTTTTAGAAACGTAACTACGCGCGTGGGGTAACTTTTTACCCCATATGAAAATCAATGGATATTCTTAACACAATTTACAAAAATCATTTACTTTACAAAGAAACATTACCTGTGAACTTTTATATATTTTATTTCAATTAATATAATATATAAATCATATTAATAGAATCTCGATCTCGAAAAAAATTAGAACGGATTTTGTCGATATATATATTTGTATCTTTGTTCGTACAATTGTTTCAATTACCGAATCGGAAAAAAATATTTTACAAGATTCCATTTCTGATTTCGAATTTTTGGGCCACACCCTTTTACGCTGGATTTTTCAATCACTAAATTTTGTTGCATTGTGCGAATATTTTGAGCAGGTATTTCTTATGAAACCATTTTGTACCATCTTTACCAACAAAACATTGAACTCTCATACTCAATGGGACATAATCATTTGTTTCATTGTAGCTGTTGTCGAAATCCATCTCGTTTACCGTTATGTCATTATGCTCATGATCGTATTCTAAATCATAGGCTGATTATTCCGAGTCGGTATCATGATCAGACCGATTATCATATTCAACGACATATTCATCATCACTTGATTCACTTCCCCAAATATCAAGAACCTGTCAGTTTCTTCCAAATAAAACTCAATTTGTCTTTTTTTAAAAGCTTCCATGTCTAATGCAATCACGAAACAACGCACGCGTATGTAAAACTAGACAACCAATATAATATACCTAATACAAATCGATACAAAAACCATAACACGCGTGGGATAAACAATTGCCGAATTCAGATTTCACCTGAAACGGCTGACTGTAGCGGCAACACTATATGGCAAAATAATGGTGGAAATACTTGATAACTATTAACAAACTATATTTAGGAAGGTACATGAAATCATTATGTGATAAATTGAACGATAACGAAGGTATTGCGATAATAAACTCGTCTGGAGGTCATTATTTACCCGCACGGGTTATCAAAGGTTAATAATAAAATATTTTAAAATTCTTGCCTATGCCATTGCACATTTCAATCATAAATTTAATTTTAACGAACTTAATGCCAGATTTTGTAATATGTCATTAATACTCGATAATGGTGACATATATCTAATATTCATCGATCGGTTCTGAATTCTGACGATACTTTAGGACATTTAGTAATTACTAATTATTCTTAAATTTAATAAAGTTACATAGTGCAATTATTTGTAAATACTTTTATCCAAATACTTAATATATATTACAATATTATTTATGAGTAAAACGATATTAATGACAAAGACCAAAATGTAAGTAGGTAATCAAAATAAAAGCTATTTAAATTATCGATATATTTTTATTAAATAAATACCCAATAAATTGTATTTTATGGCTTTATATTTATAATTATTAGAAAATGTTATTTAAATATATGTACTTAAAATTATACAGTGGAATAACTTATATAATATAAATTCTACATATTATATAATATAGCGTAGCACTTATAGTTATATATTGTCTACCATTAATAGTTTGAATGTTCTCTAAGTAGTAAGTTCAAAAGTTACTAGGTAGTAAATATATTTTGTTGAAATTATTAGTGAGAAATTAGACAAATTACCTCTCTGAGGTACTTAGGTATAATTTGTGTTCAAAGTGTCGAATTTATAAAATATACTTCTAGGTACAGCATGAAACAATGTATTATTTGATTAAAAAAATAATACCTAATTTTTTTTTTAAAAATACATAATTATTGTAAAATCTAAATGATAACCATTTTGTCATGTTATACTTAAAGTTAACAATATTATTTTTCTAATGATAAAATAGCCACGTAAAAACTGATAAAACACAATGTATAATTATCCTTTTTTGCAAATTATAAAATAATATAAGAAGGATATTATGAATTTCATTTATTATTTTATAATTAATTATGGATAATTTAATCCATACCTATTCGTAGTTTTTATAGGTCTACAGATTTTATTTATCAGTTAATGAACTTCGCAATATAAATGGTTGAAAATCGCTGGCTTATATTGGTTGGATAGTATATTTCCCATAAAATATTACTGAAGGTTTTGAAAGGATCCATTTAAGCAGCCAATGATCACTGTAATTATATTATGGGGTATTCTGAAAGTTCAATCGAAGTCGTTCCCTTGACATTTAAGCAACTTAAAAAATATATATAATTTAATGTAACAAATATAATAACGAATATACGAGTAAAAATTCAAAAAATTATAAACACCCCCTCCGGAACCTCTTGGATGTTTCCGACGTCTAAACGTACGACGTATCTACGCGTGCATGAGGGAAATTGTCAAACGAAGATGTTTTAATCGATTCAGTTTAACGCACCACGCGTCTCCCGACTTAATGCCATTATATAAATAATATCTGTACATAAACAAGGATTATATTTAATTTGTAAATGTATATCTAATTGTTTCAGATAAAAAACCAAATCTAAATAACATGTATATTATGTGTTATCAAAATAGCGAAGATCGAATTTAAGGATTGATTTCGCAAAATAATTTATTCAAAGCTGAAAGAAATAGTTAGGTATATGTGGTGAATCAACAGATTGAACATATACAACAGGATACTCATGGTATGGATGTGTTGAATTTGAAAACAATGATAAACCATGTATTTCAACAAAAAAATCTGAACAAAGCTCAATATAATATATATATATATGTAATATATATATAATACATATATGTATTATGTATACCTATATAATTATTTGTATCAATTATCTATATACTTATTACTTACTAAGTAAACCAAACAATTCAGGTATGGATGTGGTTACAATAAAAAAAAAAAATGACTTGGAAAATCAAAAAGTCATCCAGATACATGCATATGGTGGAAGTTGGTCCTCGGATAGAATAGTGTATTATTATTATTTTAAATTAAAATGCAAAGATAAATCATTGCATTCAAAAGACGATACTAAGCGCAGTTTGTCTATATATACCACTATAATTCAGGGCTTGAAACCGTAAAAAATATTTCGGTTTTGATTTCAATTTCGATTACCGGTTTTACATTTTTTTCGGTTTCGATTTCGATTTGAAATACCGTTTTCAAAATATTTCGATTTCGGTTTTGACTTTGTATACCGGTATTTTACATTTTCAATTTGGATTTAAAATACGGGTTTCAAAAATTTTGGTTTCGATTTTACTTTAAATACCAGTATTTTATATTTTTTATTTTAAATAACGTAGTTTTAATTTTTACTTTCATACCCATTTTTCTTTTTTTTTTCTTTTTATCTTATTCGTTAGAGTTTAGATAATCTTGATTTTTGTTTTCTAGTTTTTATTTTACTTGCAGTGGTGTGAAAATGTTTATATACCTACGCTCCGTGGACCATGATTAAAGTTACCTACCTACTGGCTACTTAATATTATAGAAATTATATTATAATATTTCTTGTCATAATCTGATATAGTATTCATTGATTTTTAATTTTTTTTAAGCACACATTATAGGTAGCGAGTACTATATTCCAATTAGAAGGTAACTTTAAATCGTTCTTTCAATAACATCGAATGTAAATCATATGTTTGGGTAAAGTTACTTATTACTATAGCTTAAAAGTTGAAAGAACCTACTAAGTATTTATACTTAGTATTTTATTCACCTATATAATTAATCAACATTGCTGAATTGAACATGTGGAAATATAAAGTAATTATGGAAAACATAACTCTCCTTTCAGGATTACATGCTTTAGATATTTGTGAATTTGTGATGAAGAATTTTATCCCGATTTTTATATGCTTCTTAAAATATTCTGCATACTACCAGTTGTACTTATCTACTGCAACGACAAAACGATCATTTTCTTCTTTAAAAAGGATTAAGTCCTGTCTTAGGAATAGTATGACGAGTATAGTAGGTATAGTATATTAGTTTATATATTTCGGTTTCGATATATAATTCCAATACCGTTTTCTGTTTTTTTTCGGTTTCGGTTTTGATTTTTAATACCGTTATCCATTTTTTCGGTTTCGGTTTTGATTTTCAATACCGATATCCGCCTTTTTCGGTTTCGGTTTTAATTTTCAATACCGTTATTCGTTTTTTTCAGTTTCGGTTTTGATATCGATTTCGATTTCGATTTTGTAAAGGTTTTAACCTGTATAATGATACCGTTTTCGATACCGGTTTCAAGCCCTGCTAATTATAGAAAATAAATGACAATTTACTGATTATGTTTAAATAGCAACCGTTTGTATTATTTTTGAGAAATTCAGCATAATCTTAAAGAATGCTGGCAATCGACATTAACGAGAAAAGTTAGTTAAATAAAAATTGTAGTTAATTTTAATTAAATTATATAACTAACTAATATAATATATTATAGACATACGTGTATACCTAAACACTTTCTTTTTTTTTAATTTCTTACATTTAAATTATATATTAATTTTCAAATGTTAAAATAATGTACCTAATTTTTAATTTTTTTAATTAAAATCTTTTTTAATTGTGTATTATTTCAGTTTAAATATATTTTTATCAAGATAAATTTCTTCTTTTTAACTTTCTTTATGTTTGCCACAACGAATGGTAACTTTTAACTTACTCTTACCAATATTAACTTGAATTTAACAAATTAAAAATAAATAACTTGGCCAGCCTTGCGCCCAAGTAAGTATAGTGAGATCTTACTCAAAATAATATGTAAAGTAATACAAAAAATATTTATCAAATGTGTAATATATAGTAGGCAGAAAAAGTGTTCGTGAGTATTAGTATATAGGGTTTTATTTGTTTTCAGTAAACCTTTTAAACTTAAATTTACATTTAAATTTAAAATTATAAATAAGAGCATTATATTTTTATCACTACATCCACTCAATTATAATTTACCTAAAACAGTAACCTTGTGAACGCGATTTTCCTCTAATGTACAACTTAACTGTTATTTTACCTAACAAAAATAATTGTAAAATATACGATGACTACGCATGTCAAAACACAGAAAATGTTCTGAAGCCCTGATCAGTATTATGATGTTAATGTTGTATTGCGCAAGTAACAGACAGACCAAATTACATTTACAAGGACTAAATATAGGCAAAACCGTACACATGAGTGATATGTATATAACCGGATTTTATAAAATAATATTGTGTATTAACATTAATTGGCAATAAATATATCACTTGTGTGTTTGAAATACTAAATATCTAATACATATAAATTATGTGGAGTCAGATGTGGATGTCAGCGTGGTCATTTTTAAGGGGTTCTGTATAGGCAACTTTTAGAAGATTTTAAGAAAAATGAAAATCTAGCAATTGAAAAATGTTTATATGCATTTAAAAAATGAATAATAATTGGTCCCACTACTATATAATTTTTTATTGTGGTTGTTTTTTCATGAATTTATAAAATTTTATTGAAAATATTACTTTTACTTTCCTCATTTATAACAAATTAAAAACATCGTAGAAAGATGAACTAAAAAATGAACGATAAAGAACAATATTATCTAACGCCCTACATAGCCGTTTTGTAATATGTGCATTTAAACACCTTTTATAAGTTATTAAAAAACATTTGATTTTTTTTTTTTTATATATATAAATATAGTTCTTAAAAAATTTAAATATCGAAATAAGATTATATAGGGCACTAGATAATGTTGTTATCTATAATTTATTTTTCGTTTCATATTTCTAAAATGTTTGTAGGTTATTTCTAATTAAAAATTAGAAATGCTAATATAAGTTTTTCATTGAAAATTGACGTAAAAATCGATCTAAAACCTAGACAAAACTATGAGATTTTGGAAAGTCAGATTTCAATTCTGAAAAAGTTTTGAGTTCATGGAACCATAGAGAAGATTAAAAATTTTTTTTTTTTTGTGTTATTTATTATTAAAAAACTGTATCTTATAAACATTGATATCATATTTCAGTATTTAGTATTAAAAAAATATGCCTCGATTGATCCGTAGAAGACAGACCGAAAAATCCAATTTCCAAAGTTACACAAATTTGTCTATCATGTTAGACGAAAATATCATGATAACATAACAATAAAAAGTGGTTCGGATGCGGGGCTATTTTTAAATTTATTTTATTATTTAAATATTTCTAAATTATTATATTTATTTTTCTTAAAATGTCTTGAAAATGCTTATACAGAACCCCTTGAAAATCACACTTGTGGAGTTAATTGTTTAGATAAGTAATAAAATCAATAGTTAAATCAATTCTAACCAACGATCAAATTTATTTATAATTAATCGCAGGTGTAACGTCCTATTATACTGCTAAAAATATACGGATTTAAATATACAATAATACAAAAAATATTTCAAATAAATGTATGTAATTGAAATAGTATAACTGCCAAACTTTGTGTATAGTAAACAAAATTATCTGTATTCTACCGTCATCCTTTTTTATGAAATACATAAATTCTATTAGTAATATTTATACTATCGAAAAAAATATAACGATATACACGATAAATACACAAATCATTTTATCTACAACCTATATTGTGTAAACATTTTTCTTATAAAATGGTTTTGTTAACATATTATATTTTGATCATACAACAATAAAAAGTGGCACTGACAGGACTATTTTTAAATTGTTAGACTTTTATTCTTCGTAAAATGTATTAAGAGTTGCCTATACAGAACTCCTTAAAAATCACACTTGTGGCGTTAATTGTTTAGATAAGATAGTAATAGATTAGTTTAGTATTAGATAAGTTTAGATAAGATAGTACAATCAAATCAATAGTTCCCAACAATCAAATTTATTTATATATTTTACTATTTTTCATTTTTTTTTTTTTTTTTTTTTATATATAATTTTTTATTATTTTTATTGATTTAAGAATATCCAATTATTTATGTTGTATAGAGTATCAACCATTATTAATACACCCCTCTTAGTTAAATAAAAAAACAACCATCAATTAAGTGTACATAATAAAATGTACCGTATTTTCGAACAGGATATTAAATATGAATAATATCTATTGGTTAGGGTAAGATTAAAAAGAAAAAAAATTATGTCAGTTTAATATTCCTTTGATACGTTTAGAGTTCCATAGTAGAAATTATTAAAACATTCTCTATCCTCTAACCATACTTCCACCAACTTGTTATTGAATAATTAGTCTACAGTAAATTCCTCTAGTTATTGCCACATTTGTTGCAAGATAAGACAAAAGTAATACCTACTCATATCGTATGTTTCTATATGATAAGCATATTTAAAACAAGTGTGACTTTGAATTAGAATTATTTACTTTAATATTCGTTTCGACTCGTTTAACACACTGTTAATATTTATAATTTATAAATGAAATGTAAATGTGAAATAAACTATAAATTTTACAGTTAAGAAAAACCAATCTAAAAACGAATTTTTGATAATGTTCGATAGTCGATAATGATCGAACAACAAATATTATACAAACGTGATTTTTTTAATCAATTTTTTTAAATTATATGATACTGTCTGTTCATAGATTTTCAATTAATACTGGTTTTTTTTGGTCAAATATTATTAATATATACTAATTATATTAATATAATAATTTAAGTACAGTAATTTATATATTAAAAAGCAATAAAAATAAAAATAATTTCCGGGGGGACTAAAGCTAATGCAAAAAAAAAGCGTCCCTTAAACCGTTAAACTTTATTCAATTTTACTTTGAAATTTTTGACACTAAGGATCTATTAATTAAGAATAGTAAACAAAATCAAATTTTCATTAAAATTAATACATAACTATTACACATAATACATTTTTGGTTCTTACTGAAATGGTTTTTTTATAATATAGATCTGGCAAACAATTTATAACTAAATACCATTTATTAAACTTGTTTTATTTAATTTTTTAATATTATATACAAAACAACAAATTCTATCTTAAGTTTCAAATAACCATTTAGATCTATTGGTAGGTACTATACTACTCTACCATTCATATATTTCATAATAATATATAACATTATAAGTATAAAATTATATGGAAAAAAAATCAAATTCAGTCTTAAAAGAGTGCCATACTGACAATTTTTCAATGAAAAACTTGCTATAGCATTTTTAATTTTTATCAACTTATAAACATGTTAGAAATACGAATCAAAAAAAAAAAAAAGAATTATAGCTAATAGCATTATTTAGCGACTGATGTAGTCGTATTCTGATATATGCATTTTTACATGTTTTATGAGCTGTTCAAATATAAATTTTTTTATTTTTCTAACAAGTCATGAAACGTGTAAAAATATATATATCAAAAATCAGCTACATCCGTTGCTCGAAAATTGTATTTTTTATTCATTTTTTATTTCATCTTTCTACAATATTCTCAAGTTGATAAAAATTAAAAATTCGTAAACATATTTCATAACAAATATCGTGAATCGTGATTACATTACAATTAAAAATGATATTGGTACGTAGTAAAGTACTCTAAAAATATATTCAAACAGTATTAAGCTCATGGATTTTAATTTCTTTTTAAATTTCATAAAAATTGCCTATACAAAACCCTTTGAAAATCAGTTGTGTAGCATCCTCTTAATATACAATAACTGCACCCAATTTTTGGTATAGGTATGTAGATAAAATATAATGCATCATTTTAAAATACTTAATAATATTACGAAACTAATAAAATTATATGAATAATAAAAATAAAAAATTCAGCCTAAATAGATCGATTTTCGTCAGTATGGTTATATTATAATACCATGGTACATCATTCATTACTATTTTTGCGTTACCTATACACCAAATATTTTTTTTTTACTTTTATTGTATTTACAATTTTATAAAAATTATTTTAACTAAAGGGGACCCCCAAATTTAAGGTAAGCAAAGAAATGGGAGGCTGTCCCCCCGTTCCCCATCACTTTAACCATGTTAAAAAGCCTGTTAGTACGAAGTGGAAGCACTTCGCTCGTCGGATACGATACTGATCGGGAAATCGTTTGTACTGATACATGCCGTTTTCCTGTCGTGTAGCTACTCCCTATATAAAGTTATGGAACTTTAGTTATGGAAATTGAAGGAGTAAACTATTTTAAAACATCTATAGGTAATAGGTATATTATAAAACTTTGTACAAACTTTGATAAAAATACAATTAAAATTGAAAAATATATTATATGGAATCGATTTATTCCAAAATGTATCATTGCAGTAAAGAACCCAAACAATGATTTTTTAGTATATTTTTAAAATGACCAATATATTGATATATTTAATTTTTATTAGTTGAAAACTTAATCTTCCTACCTATTAATATTGTCTTCAAATAAATGATTTATTATTAGATTTAATCTAGGATGAATATAGTTTTTTGGAATAATAATGCCAATTCAATGTTCTTTAAATAATAATATTAAGACGCTCATTTAGGTATGTTGAACAATTAATTATATGACATATTAATAGCTGCAGTAATATAACAATACAATTTAACGAGAAAACGGCTACGGAATAAAAATGATTTTATCAAATCATTATCAATATATCAAATATCATATTTCTACTGTAGGTACTTTTACCGCTAATGAGATAATTATATGGTGACATAGTGTCTATATTTAGTTAATCCAGTATCTACTACAGTACTGCCAAGATAAATGTCAATATGTTCTGTAAAAATTCTACAATAATTATATAATATATAATACTATATTTTCTTCTTATGATTTATTATAAGAAAAATTACCTAAACATGGGACAAAATGTATTTATTTATTTATTATAATGTGGTATAAATTCTACCAGCTTTAACGTAGTACAAATAACAAAGTACAAACCACAAACGATGTAACAAAAAACGAAATTGCAATGTAAGGTTACCACCAAGACATCTCCCATTTTCAAAATTGAATAATATTGGATAGGAAATAACGCTAAATAATGGAACATTGACACGAACGATTTTAGTAATAAAAAAAATTCATAATTCCATTTTAGGGGGATGCCGTTAAGTCACCCACTAATTTACAAAAAAAAAAGGTCGAAACTTTGATTAGAGAATTTTACTAATCAGCACATACACGATTTCAAAAAAAAAATTTTAATTTTGGTAAAACCATCAAATTGCGCAAATGAAGGGGAAAATGTACAATCAGCCCATATGTAGCACAAACGATTTTAATAAAAGAAAGTCCATAATTTCTATGTGGAGGAGCCAACTTGACGGAGCCAATATAGTATGTCTATTAGTTTGTAGGTAATCATCCACTCTTTATTAAAATTAAGAATTTTAACTGCAGATCAATGATAACTAGTCACTATTCCTTGTCTAGAAATACTTGCTTTCATAACCAAGTCAAGTAAATCCTGTTTAATTTTTATTCCAAAACTCGATTTAGTTACAAAACATAATATGGCTAGTTATGGTTCTATTAGGTATCCATAGTATAGGTACACCAAAATATATGTCCTCAAGTTTACAGTATAGCTATACAACATAAGATTTTAAATGTTAAAAGAAATTCAACTTATTTCAACAAAATAATACATTTTTATATAATTATAATCTTTTTATACAAATCATAGATAAATAAGAATTTATTAATTATTCCATATGTCATTCATTATATTTATGAAAAAATAAACCAATAAAAAATAAATTCCTGAAAACATTGTTAATTAATTGTTTTCCTATCAAGTATATGTTATATCATTGATATAAGAACTATATTATAGATCTAAAATCAATGCTAATATACTCGTATTTTTACTGGTTCATTTACATAATACTAATATTTATAATATATTAATATATATTATATGCCTTGTTTTGACTGAATTCATATATTATATTGACTCGACTCGTGCTTTGTATAATACTCGGTTTGTACTTTTTATTTAATTAAAAATTTAGCTTGATTCCCAAAAAGTATAATTTTTATATTAGAATCACGTATAATTATATTTATTTTATATCTATTATTAAATTGTTACATAAGTAGTTACGCGTTCATCTGACCCTTTTTAAATCAGCCATACATCAAGGGAACGTTTACCTGAAACTCGATAAATTGTACTTATAAAATAATTAAACAATAGAATTACACTGTAAGTTAATGTAATTATTAGTAACTTGGTTTTATATAATTTACAATAGTATATGTGTAGTATATACACGCGTATATCCAATTTAATACATATATATAAATATATATTTTGAAAATTAATGTGTTCAGGAAAATAATGAATATTAAATTCATTAAATATATTATATTAAATGCAATGCTAAAATCAGATTAACTGTGAACATTTACAATTTCCTCCTTAACTGTTGTTCAATTATTAAATAGTTTCAATTGATTTTAATATATATATTACAAATGTAAAAATATACAATATGAATGTCAACACGAGTATTTAAAGTACAAACATTTTTGATATAAGTGTTTTATATTATATGTTATCAATGTTATCATTATATTATACTTGATGAAATATTGATACGTAACTAGATTAAAACTATATCTAAATATTATATTCAAATCGTCATGTACAATTTCGTAAAAAAAGTATCTAAATAATAAGGTTATACATCAGCTATATGAGGTATTAATAATTTATTAGAAATTCCTATTTCTTTAAATTATGATAATAATTTTATACAGTGATTTATAATGTTATGAACTTGAAAATTTCAAAATAAAATAAAATATACCTAATCATTTATTTTAAATGTAATCAGATTTTTATTTATTTGTATCTACGACCTATTATTACGTAAAGATTTTATTTTATGAAAATCGATGAAGGGGTTTTTCTTTTATAAATTATAATAATCATTAAAATGAATTTCCATCTAATCATCAAACTTAATGTAGCAACCAGTAATGAAATAGTAGTGTAATAGTAGATACATATTATTATTAAATCAGTCACACAATACACATTTGACTAATCCCAAGTATAATCTCTCATTTTTTTTTTTTATAAATTATTACCTATTACGAGTATTTAAAACATAATGCAGGTACTAATACATATTTTATGTATTTAATTATGTGTTAATATCTAATTTAAAGGAAGTAAAAATAATTTTAAAATGTATGTGTTTATTCATATTATTATTCATGTATTAAATTATAACATTATCAAATCCAAATATTGTGCTTCCTTTTATGAGTTATGATAATTATATTAAAACAGAAAACGTTTTAAAAAAATATACATAAAGACGAAAATTACCCTTCTTCAATATATTTTAAGTTCCAACAAACCATTATTATCTTCCCCCGTTCATTTTCAAAGCAATTTCTGTCAACTGAGTACACATTTTTATTTTTCCATAAACATGAGTTTATACTTAGCTGATTAATTTATTTAATCAGTTTAAATATAATTTTTAGATTATGAATACACAAATTTAATATATCATGTTCTTACTTAAGTTTTCAAGTAGTATTCTAATACTATTACATAAATTCTGAGTGAAGCTCGATATTATGATAAATATACATATATATATAAATAATATGTATTTTCTATTACTACTTATTTATTATTACTATTTATGTTATATTCAGTATCTTTAATAACTTTGAATACATAATTTAGTGTAACGTATGATTAGCCCGGTATTGAATTTTCAGCTTCTGTTCTAAATTCAAAATTAACCGATTTACGACCATTTGAAAATTGAAAATATCAATTGTTTTAAAATTTTAAACAGCTGTAACTTTCCGAAATTATAATTTTGCAATTTATGATCATGTTCGATCATTATTGATATTTTTCCTTTAATCCAAAGAAAACTAAAATGTATAGGTACATAACTTCTTTAAAGTACCAACTGGAATTATTTTTCTATCTTTTAACTTAATCTTTTACTTGCAGATATTATAAAAAAATTGTATTATTAATACTAATATAGTTTTTATAATATATTTCTGAATAATCGAAAGTGTGTAAGACATTTCGACATCTAATAAATTATTAAAAGCTTTTAAGTTTTAGCCTACTTAATTATCAACATTTATTGGTTTGACCTGTTCCGGCATTAATGCGTTTCTCAAAAACTATCAACGTCAATTTATCAATATCACATCTTACAGAAAATTAAGAAACATTTAAAAATTATACCATTGTATTAAAAATAAATAAATGCATTTAACCAAAATCAGATCTACAAAATATAAAAGTCTCAGCCTTTATAAGTAATAAATAAAAAATATTTAAATACATATATATTGTATTCAAACATTGTTCTAAATTGCATTTTAATTATTAATATATTTATTCTTATTCCTTGTTAAAGAATACTTATGTAAATAATGAAAAAAAATCCAAATAAAATCATAATTATAATTTAGTAAAGTTCAAGTTTCATAAAATTTTTTATTTCTTTTCTTTTTCTACATACAGGTGATAATATATTTATATCTCTTTTTCGTTCACAATAAATATTACATATAATGTATAGTCATAAATAAATTGTCATATAGATACAGCCATTATTATTACATACATTGCTAAAAGTTCAACATCGTACCTACAACAATAAATGATTAAATTTGAAGTATGTAGAAGCAAATATGTAAATTCAATCCTCTATTATATGCAAATTTTCAACTCATACTGTCAGATTTAGTTTACTGTCGAAATATTTACATCTATAAAACCATGATTTTCTTCGACACATCTGCAATAAATGATTTTATTATGTTTTCTTGTAAGATATTTTGCAGTCAATATATTAAGATGTTTTACATATTTTATTCGATATCCAGAGTTTTGCTTGTTCATTATTTTACATGATATATATAATACACATTATATACATCCAATCAAAATATAAATTTTATAATATTTTTTATTTCAATAACTAAAATATGGTACTTATCATACTATCATAAAAGTAAATCGCAAACATGGACGGCACATTCGGTTTTAGTGGTTTTAGTTTTACACAAGTAAATAACATTTATGTTGGTATTGATATATACAATATATTTTATTGAGTATACCGTGTATACGAAGACTCGTTTGAAAATAGTTTTATAAGAAAAGCCATCAAAAGTTTAAACTATCATCGAAAACTCGAGTTGACTTTAATTGAAAACTTTAATTTTGAAATTACATGGGAAAATGTGATGTAATAGTTTTTGTTGTAATTGAAATTTAACACTATAAAATAGTTTTTGTTGACAAGTATCTAATATAATATAATATAATTATAGATTATAGTCAAGTAATTAAATATAGGTATAGGAATACTAATAGAACAGTTTAAACTATATATATATATTTAATAAAGTTATTTACTTATTTAACAAATATGATGAACCAATTTCTGGAAATGTTACTCTTTGAAACTTAATATTAATTATAAGTCGTTCGAATTTCAACTAAATACTATACCACAAAAGTGTAAAACTTTAAATAATATTATACCTACATCAATTAAAATCTAAGACTTTTTATATAGATAGGTAGTTTCGTAAATATGGTCATTCGATTAAATACAATTTCCTAAACATATATTTATATTTTTATATTGACAACGAACATTAATTTTATACATATTTATTTTTTTTTTTAAAAAAGTACTATTCAGTGTTTGGAAAGAACGACGTTCATACGATCACGCTCATATTTTGTGAACGCCACGCGAACTCCACTCTTTTCTGTCAAATAGAATGTGAACGTGAACGGCGTTCATATTTTTCAGGAATTTAAACGATTTTCAGGCCATTCAAATTAAATTAAAATATATTAAAATTTCGCCATAAACCTTATTAGATTTAAATATAATACCTACTTAAAAATCCTTTCTTGGGTTTTTCTTGGGTTTACTATAAAATGAAAATGATATATTTCTATGAATCCGTAATTTTTAGTATACTCGTATATATAAGAAAAATGTATATTTCGTAAATTAAAATAAACGCGTTCATTTATTTAAAGAACTTGAGTGTGAACATGTTATTTTTAAATACATTTGAACGTGAACTAATTCCATTTTTAAGTGAACGTTTCGAACTCTGGTACTATTACATATTATTATTATTTTTTAGATACTATTTTCAAATAAATATTATTAAGTAATATTAATTTATTAAATTTATTTTAACCGATAATAGATTGAATTTAAATTATAAATTTGAAAAAAAAAATGTTTGTAGAGGATGAAATCACACTTCGCATAACGATTGAATCACGTCTTCGTAAAGTTGTTTCCAGAAAAAAACATTATAAAACTGCTAACACTATTGTATTTAAATAAATTTATTGTGAAAATGTCAAGACTTTATAACCATTATTAACGGAATTACAACGAAAAACCATATTCAATTTTAACAAAATCGTGCTTCTACCGTTTTCCTCAATTTTTTGGTTGGTTTTTCTTAAGCATTCATCAAAAAAAATTTAAAAAACGAAAAATTACCTCTTTAAAGTACCAATACTTATATGCAATTTTTACCGGAAAATGGTGCTGCATGTAACAATCGAAGCACTCCTTCTAATATAATTTTTGGGTACAGCCATATAAAAGAAAAACAAATCATTGTAAAACCTTTATTGTAAAACATTCCTTATTTCACTCGGAATCTAAAATGTGTAAGTAGAGAAAATGATTTTCAAGATTTTTTGAATATACGAATGTAGAGTAATGAAAGACTGTACAGATCTTATATTAAATTTCGGTCATAAAATCTAAAATTAAACCTTCAATATTAGTAAATTTCAAAATATAAAGTTGATAAAAATAGTTAAGAATGAAAAAAATGTTTTACGTTAATTTTATATTTAAACAAATTTTAAATGAAAATTTCATAACATTTTTAGATATAATTTCATAACTTGACAAAAGTACATATTTAAAATACATATCAAAATCTTAAATACAATTTTTTTTTATTAATTCATATTTTTATCACATCATCTATATATATATATATATATATAATAACGTTATAGTATCAAGTTTGTCGCATTATAATTTTCCAATTTATAAACATTTTTAGCTATTTTCAGTAGTTTTTCACTACGTTAAAGAAAACTACTGCAGGGAAAATCAAAAAATAAATTCTTTAGCGAGTAAGTATACCAATTAAAATTAATTTTCCATCAAAAAAAAGCTCTATACACGAAAAATTTTATTTTATTCCTACCCGCAAAAACTGTATACATTCTGGTACTGTATCTACCTATATAAAAAAACATTCCAATAATGGACTTTGCAAAAAAAAAAATTCTATAAATGTATTTTCCAGATTTTTGCGTACACCAAGTGGTTGAATATTGGGAAGGGCACAGAGGAACGGGGCTACTCTTTATATTTTTCATATGTACCTACCCCCTTATTTTATTCATCAAGGAACACAGGGAATGTCTCATCTTAATTTTTATTTTGCATTTTTGGAACAAATCTGGTTTACCGGGCAACCTTTGGTTTTCGTTTTTTTTTTTTTTAATCGATAATACTTTTAATGCTGATTACGAATCTGAAAAAAATGTTTACCCGCTCGCACTTATTTTACAAGTTATAACAATTTGAAATTTTTGTATTATCTAAGACGCCATATTTTCGTATCAAAAGAGTCGTTTTTAGCCGACGTAATTATTCGTCGAGAGATAGGTATACGTACTTTTAATGCTGATTATGAATCTCGACATTTTTGAACCTCTCGCACTTAGTTTAGAAGTTTTATAGGCTTTTGAATTTCACACGAATTTATCCTTTTTTTATGCGTACGGCGCCGCGCGTAAACACTAAACACATTAATTATTACATAAGATTACATATTTTCACTATATTACACTACTGTCATAACTCATGACCGCGGTTATACTGCTATGGCCGTGCTCATGACTATATAATAACACTAATACTAATACACGCTCACTGCATACCGTGTCGTACATACATAAAGCTCCCTGATTGGTTGAACCAATAGTATACCAAAAGTTTCCGGGTAGTTCGACCAATCAGGGAGCTCTTTACATAAATGGCGCGGTACACAACGAGCATGTAGCATAATAATCGTCTTAATGTTGTAGTAGTATATGGTAGGTACCTCGAGACAAAGACATTTTTATTTCTCCGATTTATTGTGTAAAATCATGTCGGCAGGTCACGGGAAAAAGTAAATGCTTTTCGGATGCGTAATTATTTTTTTGGCCGCATCTATGTGTGTAGATGCCGTGCAGTTACTCGCTATAGCTACGCTCACTCTGAATACATGAGTACTTAGTAGGTATATAAATATTTTTTCACTGCATGTGGCGTCCCAAAAATATGCCACCGCCACAATACTCTGGTGTGCGTTGCACCTAAATCGAATATATCCCCCTAATTTGTTGTGTAAGAACACGTTAGGTAGGTGCCTAAAGGGAAAAAGTAAATGATTTGGGATTTAATTATAAAAACGACTTTTTGACACAAAAATATAGTTTAAATATATCGTTTTGAATGATATACAAAAACTTCAAATCATTTTAAACTAAGTCCGCCCGGCCAAATCTGTTTTGGAACAAATGCACTTTATCGCCCAGTACTCACATCACCGATTCCGCCGATTTTTCTTTTTATGAATTATGCAGTTTTCAGTTTTGAAAACAATGGTGGAGTTAGACTTATTTTAGAAGTTACAGTAATTTGAAGTTTTTTATACTAATCTAAAACGAACATATTTTACGTTGCATTTTAGTACCTATCAGAAGAGTTGTTTTCACCTGACGGCTGACGTAATTATTCGAAGTACTGATTACGAGACGTCAGTTCAGAGTTCATATTTATATCTCACTTGACGATAAAATATAAACACAAAACTTTTTCTACCTTCTGGTAAATAACTTAATTTTTGGTTTTTATTTTTAAACGTATTTCTAATTTGTAAAAAACAATGTGGAAAAATTTCAGGAATAATTTTGTAGAAACGTCTTATGATTAACGTTTTATTGTCGTATAAACATTTTATATTTTACATTTTTAATTCACAAAAATATTTAAAGCATTAATGCAAATTTCACTATTAAAATATGTCTAGTACTTATAGAATCTTACTGAAACAATTATAATTTAATTGTAGGTATCACTTTATTATTTAATCAATAATAGCAGAAACACTACTATTTAAATTTTCAATCGAAGCAATTTTACCCACCTATCTCACATTTCTACATAACATACTAATTTTAGATTGTCTTTTTGAAAATGCATTTAATAATTTATTTAATTTAAATTGACATTTGACATTTCAAAGTATAGGCAATATTTTTAACTTATATAAATTTCGTTTTACGTAAATTTATGTTATTTAGGTACCTACGTAGGTAACTACATTTTTTTAATTAACGTTCAAATGTATGTACTTAAGTGTATAATGTCCATATACCCAGTGGCTAGTCCCGTTACTTATGTATTACATAAACATCACAATGTGTGACGTAGCTATAATATGATCCTCAAGAAATTTATCGAAACCCATAATAATTATTACAATGTTGCAGAAAGAATATATATGTGTAATGTGTATCTTTACTACCTATGTATAGTTCATAGAGGGAAATCATATTTTTATATGGTTGATAGTTTCATATCTATTTTCTTTGTTTGATACCCACACATACTCCATGGCGGCGAATCATTGTCTACTCAACGGCTTGCACTAACATTACCGTACTGTCGGGCGTCGTTGCGATTTTCTTTTTTCCACTGAGAAATATATACTCGTACTTGACTTTTCTACACGAGAAATTGTTTTGTTTTTTATTAAATTAAATTTTTATTTTTTGTTTTAATAAATATTGTTTCCTTTTTAGTTTTTATCTTCGGTATTTCATTATTGATTTAAATCTATTAACATATTTTGATATAAGAATCTATACCTAATAACTATGTTGATTAATATTTAATACATTTTAAAGATATATTATATTGGCATTGTCTTATAAATACTATTATAAGCTACAATTATATCGTGTTCGTGTTTTAGAAATTGGAAATTTTGATATTGTAGATTGAAATCAATTATTCAAGTAGGTACAATAGACGTAAATAGAAGTTCTATAATAACAATAATGTAATACATATAAAAATGTAAGCCTAAAATATGATTATCATAATAATATAATCAGTATATAGTTAGACGTTAGTAATAGTATAATATAATATATATATATATTATTTATTGCAGATTATATACCATGTTAGTCAAACTAAAAAAATTAATAAATAATAAATTATAATAATAATTGACTGAATTATCACCAAAGATCAACACATAAAGTATTACATAAGACTTTTATATGATGGAATTTGAGCGTAAAACTTTATGTGTAAGTATATGGGATATCTAGCGCATAAATATCTTTGTGCAATGTAAATATAAAAAAATTATTTTGTTCTTCATAATATCCTTTTCTTATGTAGTACATAAAATGACTGCGCATAAGGGCATAAGAGAATTTACATTAATTTATAAATAAATATAAATATATTTATATATTATTTTTATTTGCAAACGGTTTTTTTATTTATTTAGTTAACTAAGTAAAATGTAGCCAGACATATTATATACTTAGACAATTTAAACAGGTTAATTTTCGATTTTCTCTATAGATTTTTGGGTATTATGGAAAATTATAACCAATAATCACTAGAAACTAAACGATTTTTCTTTAATTTAAGAAATAGAAAAATTAAAAAAAAAAAAAACAAATATCCATGTTTTCAAAAAAGTTTTAATAAATTGATTTTTATACTTCGTTTTACGAGTAGCTCCATTTCTGTTTATGAAAAATGCTAATCTAAAATTATTTATTCAACTTATTTATAGTGTTGACATTTGTATTTTTCCATATCAATTCAATTAATTTACATACTACATCTATGCAGACGACTATCACACTATAAACTCGATTATCCTTTATGACATTATCAAAATTCTAACTAAATTTTCTTGATTTTTTTCCCGGGAAAAACGATTTTCTGTATTTTTTCTTAAAAGAACGGTTATTTTTCGAAAATTGCTTTTTTATAACATTTTACATGGGTATCACCAAATTTTCTCAATTTTTTCCCAAAAAATGATTTTGTCGGGAAATTTTGAACTCTATTGCTAATTTATTAATAATAATAATTAGTGCAGACTAGATATTATATCTTAGACATCAATTCACGATAATAATATAATCTAAGGCTGTGTTTAATATTGAAATGGAATAATTTAATTTTGACGATGAGTAATTTCGTGAAAATTAATTAGTTTTTTACGGCACATTTGGAAAAGTCGCGGACTGCAGTACATATCACATTTCATACTGCACATCGTGTGCTCTAAAACACACAATAATAGGCACTGGCATAAGTTAACTTAACTGGTAACAATAGGCGACCATAAAGTATATCGATAAAATGATGTCGGTTTAAAGTTTTGATTTTCCCTGCAGGAAAGGCCGAGTCGTTCAATCGTGTCGTATTATTTACCAAAACGATCCATGATAACAGTATAATATTACTACCACATCACATTTTTGTGGCGAATAAAAAAAAAAATGAAAACATCATAACGCTCCGTGCTCGTATATACAATATAATATAATATATAGACGACACGACATAAATACAAAACAAAACGTACCCTAGCTCCTTCCAAGATCCTTTACGGTTGTTTATTAGTTTTTAAAAAAAATATATAATATGTACCATACCAATCATATTATTATATTCGTACGTGGGTAATTTGTTATTATATTATTTAAAGTCCGTATGTGACAGACGGTCAAACTCACAAATCACACATTCCAGCTCGTAAATCTATCGACCGGGACAAGCGATAAAAATGACAACGGAATAATAATATAATAATATTACGACACGAGGGCAAAACTCTATAGTACGTCAACGACGGGATGGGCCCCAAAATCAAAAACGTTATCTCGCACATATGATATTTATAAGGAAAACGAACAGTAGGACGTCCAGAACAACAGAAAAAAAAAAAAAAACCCAACGGACACATACAAATACTCGTGTGTGTGTGTGTGTGTGTGTTTATATTATATGGGAATATTATACATAATAAGTGAGTAATATATTATACGGTAATATTTATTTTTTTTTTTACCTTTTTTTTTTTTCTCGTCTGTAGTCAGGTAGTATTTAGTGTAGGAGACAACGTATTTCCGAGTGTCACTAGCATTGAAAATATACATATTAGTATATTATGGAAAACGGAGTAGTAGACGCCTCGCGCCGTGGGGGGGGGGGTGGCTGGTTTAAACGAAGGTACAGTGGTGAGGGCGGGGTAGACGGTTTGACGGGGTCCGTCCGTCCATCCGCCACCGCCGCGTCAGTCGTATACGCGCGCGGCTGGTTCGCGGTCGCCCGTACTCCGTCGTCTCCCGTCCGTGGTTCGTCGCGCGTGCCGCCTCGTCGTCCGGTTTGTTTCTGAAATCGCTCATACTCCGTTATCAATGCCCGTATTCGTGTATTGCTACCGCGGTAGATAAACTGTACACCGACCGCCGATACTAAGACAATCCTAATCAGGTGAGCATCTCCTACGCGTTTTTCCCCGCAAAACGATGTGCAGGAGGATCGCCCTACTGTCGGTGGTGACCGTTTTGCTGTCGTGCCGCTGGCAATCGGCGTTTGGGTCCAACACGTTCATAGACGAAGATACCAATTTGTCCAGTGACTGTGAGTAAAAATTCTAATTTATTTGTGCGTTTATTTCTTGTTAGATTTCAAGGGTGGGAATATGAAAATCGCGAAAACCATATGTTTACCTATCCGCGATTCAAAATTGTCCGTAAACAATAATGGTGCCCCGATAGGTTGCAGCGTAGGATTCTAGGCTACAGAAAAACGCGCGAGAAATGACTGGTGAAAAGTTGACGAATATTGTTAGAATCACTACGCGTAATTACATGGTTATAATATAATTTTTTTTTAATGGTCGCATCGTAACATTATTATGTACAACAAAAGCTTTTTTTTTTCGTTATCTTTACAAATTGCGTGTTCATTATTAGTTTCTAAACCGAAATCGAAAATCTATTTCGTCGACGTTGACGATAACGTAGTAAAATATGTAGGTACTACGTAGAAAAATATGTACGTTTAAAATTTAAATTTCTGGATGCTCAGATTCAATACAATAAACATGATATTTTCTAAGATATTGTCATCGTATGGCCTTTTAGGTAGGTATAGTTAAAACTTAAAGGTAATATTATAAACAAGTTGTTATGAACCATGAGCAGTAAAATGAAAAATTATTTACACAATTTAGACGGTAGTATTTATTTATTCATTAAGTCAGTGCGTTATCTGTAATAATTAATAATTACCTAAACCAAAATCAAGATATTATAAATTATTTCTTGGTGTATGAAGTTTAATGACAAAATTGAAATTGTATTATCTAATTACTTGATAGTTAAATAAGTACATACTTTTTAATATTGTCATTTGAGTATAACATTATACCTATAATAGTTATAATTTTCGAATACAATTTTCAATTTTCTTAAAAAATAACAAAACGTTTTCCTTGGTTATTATTTTGAATCTACCGATTTTGATGCATAGAAAAATGAATATTTTATAGAACAATTATCCCTTCAATTATCTATTAGAATTATACAACTTATTACTAAATTAATATTGATAATAATTTATAATCGTCAATAATAAATATTCCAAAGACATTTACATATTTTATGTACTGAAAATATAAAGCCATATAGGTAATACAATTATTATTTAAAAAAAAAAAATTTTCCTAGTCATAGGTGCCTCCTAATTTACAAGCGGGATTTTGTCATTTTGTCAATTCCCTTTGTCGTAATTTCAAACATAGAAAGTATTTTAAAAATAAAAATACTTTTAATTTTATAATACATTTTTTAATAAAAATTGTTTATGTTTCCTCCTAATTTAGAAAGTGGATGAAAAAATGTAAATATATTTACCTACATAGTATTATAGAGCTTACGTGAATGATGAATTCATATTTTTAAAGTTATACGTGTACATATGGCTACAGCATATTGTATAATTACTGATTACCTATATTATAAACAAGTAATGTTGTATTAAGTATAGTAAACGAATGTAGTTGGGTATATTATTCGGTTAAAGGGATTGAAAGTGGTCATTTATTAAGGGGTTGTGTATAGGCAATTTTATGATTTAATCAATTTCTCGTATTTCAATATAAATAATCTTTTTGAATTCTAATCGTTATGCTTATAAGACAAAACTAAATTAAATAATAAAAAATTAAAATATATACCTATACCGAACTAGTAAACAACTATGATCTGATTACTAATATAGGTATTATTTTTAATTTTATACTATATAAATAATAATGATATATTTTATACTCGATTTGATATAATAAAAATTTTGAATTGTAAATTGTAATAAACTAATAAACAGGCTAATAAACAACTAGTTCGGAAAGCCCATTCTGCAAGCCTGCTAAATTCTCAGTATCTTGGAATATTTTAAACAATAAACTAGAAATATTATTTTAAAAGAACAAATATCTATCTTCCTTGTAACCAAATCAACAATGTCCCTCGTAACTACTAACTATGTACTACTAGGAAGTTATTCTGGAAAGTGAGAACGATGACACTGAGTGAAGAGTGAAACGAGATAAAAAAAATACGTAGGTACTTTGATGATTCGGTGTATTGAAAGCTGTGAATTGATGGACATGAATTTCGCGAGAAATCTATGTTCTGGAAAAAAAGATAAGTGAGTGAAATAAATCATATTAATGAGATTACACTAAAATAACTAAATAAATAATACCTTACTAAATACCATAAATATTTACCTATAGATATATATTATAACAATAAAATTTATTAGAGTCCTTTGTAACTTAACCAACACAATATTTTGTACATTTTTTTTTGATGGGGGGGGGTCTATTATTAAATTAAAAAAGAGGATTGGATATTTTATTAATTATAATTAATAATTTGTATATTTGATTTTCATATAAAAATTATAACTACAACCATATTTGTTTTTAACTTAATTTTAAATTTATTGATAACTACACAATGATTTCAACCTTTCAGGCTCTATTTTTTAGTGTAATTGATCACATAGTGTGCAGTTTCATATTCGAAGTATGCGATAACTAATATATAAGTGTGCATTTTGTGTTGTATTTTATTAATATTAAATTCGATTTAAAATTTAAAATTTATTTATAAGTCTTAATTTAAAATAAACATTGATAATGGTTAGAATTTTCTTATCAATTTTGTGATATCTGAATGTCGTTAAGTAAGAAATAATACATTTTCAGTTAAAATATTTTAATATTTTATTTTATTCATAAAATTGTATACTATATAATCAAGTATAAGATTCAATAATTATATAGTCCTATCTCCTATACCTAATTTACCGAGTAATTTCCATTAAGAACGGTTGATTTAAATTTAATTCTGTGATTCCAAAGAACGGATGAATAATAGGATTTGACTGCAAGACAGGGACAGGGACACACTGTGGGCACTGGGTTCCACATTATTGGTTTACGAAATACGAATAAAGACATCTCGATGGCTGTGGAGAGGTAGAAGACTGTGGAAATTATTGCTTTTGACGTCGGTCTAGAGAAGTAGGGGACTATACGGATTTTTCCAGTACAACGGCAGTCATGTCATTCGCAGACGGCGTTATAACATTTTGTTTTTTTTTTTTTGTACGTCAAAATAAATCCTACTACAAAAGTAAGCATTTCACGGCTCATAAAAATTCGTAAAAAAAAAAAAAGAAAAGTACAATACTCGGTATATTGACTTGCTCACGAATCACGATAGGTAGTTGATTTTGATTTTTACTTGACATTCGAAACATTTAGTTCGAAAGTCTGGTTAAAAATACCAAAACAATTGTATTTTTTTACCAAACCGTATAAAAAAAATTATTATAGTTGTTTCAGGTTTTCAAAAATAAAAAGGAGCCTTAGTCCCCATATATATTTGTAGTAGTCATATACAGTATACACGATAAAATATGTCATCATTGGCATCATTAACAGCGATCTTTATGGGGATTTTATAGTTTACGACATATCGTTAGTCGTATATTATTATTGTGTTTATACTGTTATAGTTATACAGTTAAGCGGTGCACTGCGGGGGAGCCGTGCTAAGACAATATTATGAATTCCAAAATCATTGCAGGTATTACCCGTTGTATGTCGAAATTGTTACAATGGAATAGGTTTTGTATACATATTAGTATAAACAATCATTTTGTCCTTACCGACTTTGTTTCAAATGTACAATGTAGCTAGTATTTTACATATATAAGACTACCTATAGGTTATAACTTATACATAATATAGTACATAACTAGGTAGGTATAAGACACGGGTATAATATTTGTTTGTATGAGACAAATAACTGAAATTTTAAAATTTCATTTTTAATTATCTCCTAATATTATGTTATAATAGTAATTGAAAGTTATTATTTATATTTTAAATGTAAATAATAAATTCTGTGTGTGTGCACTATGCATGTTGGGTTAATATCGGTAGACATTTTGAGTATTATAATTACATTTAAAGTCAATCATATTTAGGTACTGTTTCGAAAATGAATTTTGTTTTGAAAAAATATATTTTATCGTTATCTTTACTCTAGTAATATAAAAAACGAAACTTTTAGATTGCGAGTAAAACTTGTTTAACTTATACTACATTTCTTACTTTAAATTTGGCATATCTATTATTTGCTATATAATAATAATAAGAAAGTTTTTCTTTCAATAAAATAAATGTTATAATTTTTAATTTATTATGTTTTCTTGATAGGTACTTTTAAAATATATTGAAAAATAACTAGATTTAGATTTTTCTTGAAATTTCATAAAAATTGCCTGCACAGAACCCGTTAAAAATCGGATGTATAGCGTCCTCTAAGAATATTGATGTTTAAAATTATTTTTGGACTGGTAAATTTACTATTTAATGTTAAATTTCAAGGCTATTTTTATTGAATAATATTATAAATTTTCGGAAGAAATTGTCTTACAAAAATAACCTTCATCTTTCTTAACTAATTATTAAAAAAATAATAACCCTTTAAATATAATGACAAGTTGTATTTTTAAAACAATTAGTTAAAAAATTAGGTAGTACTTATTGAAAACTATGATCAGTTATTTAAATATATTTGATATAGATTTTGAATTTTTTTTATGGTTTCAATGATTGAATAATACCTAATTTGCTTATTTTAATTAAGTGGACGTCTTGGACGCATGGGTTTTAAGTGGTTTTGTACAGGCAATTTTTAAAAAATTTTAACAAAAATAAATATCCAATAATTTAAAAATATCGAAATATATTTTTTAAAGTAATTTAAAAATAATCTTGTGTATATATTTTTTTTTATTATCGTGTTATTATCACCATATTTGTTAAAAAAACATGTATATGAATTTTTATTTTTATCAACTTGAGAACATTGTAGAAAGATAAAATAAAATAAAATTAAAGAGAACAATATTATCTAGCGCTCACGTAGCTAATTTTTGATTGTGCCTTTTTACATGTTTTATGAGTTGTTAAAAAATAAATTTCTTGATTTTTTTTTTTTTTTTTTGAATAACTGAATTTAAAAAAATGAATATATAAAAAAAAAAATACTATATAATTTTATTAGCTATAATTTGTTTTTTACTTCGTATTTCTAACATGTTTTTTAAGTTGATAAAAATGAAAAATGCTAATGCGAGTTATTTATTGAAAATGAATAGTTACGACGTCCTCTTAAAAAGTTATAAGTTTATAAACTAATGAGCAGTTCATATAATATCTATTAGGTTTTGGGTTGTAATTTATGACTACATCCATATTAAACTATCTCGATCGAATATAGTTATCAGCGTGTTGATTAAGTATATTAATTATGTACTAGGTAGGTGTATATGTTTTTAACGGACACATCCGTTAAACCTGCAGTAGGTTTATATAAATTATCAGTTGACAGCGAACCCTGGAAATACCTATCTACCCTTTAGTGTATATACTAAACGGTCAATGATGTGTCCATCTAACTAGTTTACTCTGTATGTATAGTTTTTACAATTACAGTTTTATACCCTTCAATTCAAGGTTTTCAGTCGGCCGAGCTGGATGATTGATGGTGTTTTAATTCAGCGTAAACGCACTTGTTGCCCCGTTACGGCCAACAGCCCTCCGTATGCGTTAACGTTATACAATATACACCCCTTTTTGCTTGGCACAATAACACATACACGCGCGCGCATTCGACACTACAGGGGTTTCCAAAACTATGTATAATTATAATATAAGGTTGCGTGCATATAATGAAATAAATTTCTCGTCACTTGAAAAGAAAAAAAATGGTGCGACAATTACTAGAAAAAATTAATTTAAATAAAACAGTAGGGGGGAATTCAAATATGTTTCATTGTTTTTACATCAGCGATCTTATGAAATATAAAAATCGTTCCAACGGAGGTGTTTTAGACGAGGGCCAATTGTTGTAATTTTCAAACGGTTCGACATTTCGATGCACATGTCCTTATATAACGTATTTAATACAGCACCACAGACTATTAAGGTTCGACTTCTCTTTGTAGTTGGTGCTTAATAGAAATGTAGTATGTTTGTTCAACTTTGTTCATTTTATACCGCCTTCCTATATAGTTATGCTTTTGTACCACCGGTAATGTGTCTTACTATAGGTACTCGTTTATTTAGGTAGATAAGCAGAATCAAACAAATTCAAAAAACCCACTGTAAGCGTTCAAAATTCTCGGTTTCTAAACGAATTTTAAAGTTTAAACAATAAACGGTAATTCAATAAACAGTTTTAAAACAATTTGTTTATCCTACAATGTATATTATAAGTATAGCTGTGTATAGATACCAAAAACTAAAAAACTAATAAAAGTTTTAAATATTGATAATAATAATTGGTAACCACAGCAATGGTTTGTAAAGACAGGCATTTCCGTTTTTATCAAAACACAAAATGTAAAGACAATTGATTATCAAATCAACAATGTCCCTCGTAACTTATGTACGGATAGACACAAGGGGAATATCAGGGGGAATATAAATTGATTAAACTTATGTTTAGAAGCCAAAGAAAAAAAAACTAAGTAAACACCATTAGATATAATTCTAAGGTCAAAAATGCATGACTTCATATTCATACTCACTGCCAATATTATTGTTGAACTATATCGATTTCTAGAATCATTGGTAATTGTCACTTATAAATTATAATATGCAGGTTACATATTGTAACCAGAATACGAGTACGTCAATCTTGTTATATCGGACTATTTACCTAAATTACTTTTATCTTGTAATCCCGTTGTGTCCGTCCGTGGTCCGTCTGTACGTAGTTATTAGTTACAATTGTTGATTTGGTTACTAGGGAGATATTCGTTTGGTTTTATATAATATTTTTAGATTAGTGTTTAAAATATGTTTATAAATCGGGAATTTAGCATGTACTCAATGTGGGCTTTCCTAACTTATTTGTTTTTTAATACGCCCGTTAAAATAAAATGAGATTTAAAAATAAAAATAAATACAATATGTTTAATAATTTAATTATAACATATCATTTTAAATACAATTTCTATGATGTAAACAATACAATCAGTGGGTGCACCACAATAATTGGAGGATTAAAAAGTATTAAATTCAGAAAATAATTACTAATGAATAATGATAATCCAATAAAATCGTTTCAATATTACAGATTAATAACGTTTCAAAAAATATCAATGTTTTCTGTCATTATTAATGTGTTTAAACTTTAATATTAAAATGTGTAGATACATTATCAAGGAAACAATTTGTATTTTGAACTTACAAATCGTATTATCTTGCGGCATGTAATAAATGCGTGTACCATAGAGTGGAACACAAATCATATAACAAGCAACCCTTGTGTTTAACTTACGATATGATTGTTTGGAGGTTTGGAGGGACATTCCAAGGTAGAACCGTACATGTACAAATGTACAAGTAAAAGGATTACTTTATGCGCGATATGGCATCTATAAACTGTAACGAAATTTGTCCCGTAATCCTTTTAAGTCCCCTCAACTATGGTTGGGACGGGGTCGTCGTCGGTTATGGTGGTAGGGGTGGGAGCGAAGAACTCTCTCTCCCTCCTCGGGTCATAGTGTATCGCATGTCAGACGAATCTCGTTACCGGCAGTAATTGCCGTTCGCCTTGGGTTTAGGTTTTAGGTAACTTCTTCGCAGCATATAATAAAATCGATTCCGATGGTGGTGCAAGGAGGTGTAAGGGTTGTGCGCCGCCGGTTCTTACCATCAAAAGGGCGGTGTGGAGTGTGAGGGAGAGAAGGCATATCGATCATATTCCCGTCCCCCAGAAAAGCTTTTCAGGAGGGGACCAGACGTTGATGGATCGTGTTGACGGACAAACGGCGGTGGTGGTGGTGTGCGTTAGACTTTTCTTGTCCAAAACGCAGTGAGGGGTAGCTGTGAAGTGAAGAGGAATATCCCTGTCGTGTTTGACCGGGAATCGATCAATCTTGTGGTTGGGTAGAAGGAGAATTAATCAAGGACCGCGCGTTTCAAATACTTGGAGGTACAATTAGTAGCAAACAATTGGACAATGGACCATAAAAATAGAATAGTCGACAACAAAACGAAAACGGGAAAAAAAGTCCAAAGACAAAAAAAATATGGGTAGATAAATAATTCAAACGTGGTTATCTTAAAAAAAAAAAGATCATTTACGACTGCTGTTAGTGACATTCAATTCCCCTTATAGTACCTAACATAGATTAGTTTATAGGATATATAAAATATCAGGTACAACTACAATAATTTGACTAAACACATTACCACAAAGCATTCTTTAATTTTACATTTATATTTTTCCAAGAATTTGCTTATTATAATATAGCTTATACTGCAGTTCTGTATTATAAATGCATTGATTCTTTAAAGTTTTTAGGTATATTAAATATTTTAGGTAGATTAATTACCTACCAAAACCTTAAAATACGTTCGATTCTATTCGTAATATACTACATAATATACCTACGCAATTTGTTTCAAAATATATAAAATGTAAAAATCATTGTATATTCCAAATACAATTTCTTGTTTTACAGCAATTCCAAAATAATGTATTCACAAAATTTATTTTTATACTACAAACATTGGTCGTGCATATAAATATGGACCCTATAATGTATATATTTTTAGTTTAAAATTAAAATTAATATGTATATTTACTTTTGTTATCATTAAAATCTACAATATTAGAAATAATGTATTTTATACATTTACATATAAAATAAAATTTTATAAAATGTGAGGAGTACTCAGTACTCACTTATACATATAAACTCATTCATGTATATTATAAATCTATTATTCATAGTATATATTTACAAATATTTTATAGCCAAGCTATATAAGATAGTCTGTATAGCGTCAAGATAGTAAGTGCCATTGTTTACCCACAACCATCCAATCAAAAACTGAATACAAATACCAACCGGTTCTACTCATGTTTTTATGTAGAACATTTTGAATTAATTTACTTACAATATAAATCTGTCAAATATTGTAATTCTGGAAACTTGTTCTGTATATTTTCATCGTAAATTTTGTACTAAAACCAAATATGTCTCCAACTATTTTGTTTATTTTATTATTAGTTTTATATATATATAAATTATAACTTGAAACAACAAGAACCTTATATTTTACAAGTATTTTTTTAATTAAGTTGACTATTTATCGTTTTTCATATTTTATAAAATAATATGGGAAACACTGCATGCATATATAAAAACTTAAGTTACTCTCGCTATTGATTTAAAAACCATAATAATATAATATAATATAATATAAAGGCTATTTTGTTTACAACATTTGGGTATTTGACCCTGGGGGTTGAATGAAAGGACGGTTGATACAATCATAGATTGTTCAACACGGCCATTACGACTGTCAAAAAAAGAAAGAAATAAAGGCAAAACACATTTCGGATTGTTTTTCACGAGACACGTCTGTTTAGGCAAAAATGTCGTTGGACCGATAAATCGGTGGTCCGATAGCATCATCGTTGGCTTGCGGTGTGGCGCAGGAGTACGTATATAACGTGTTACAATATATATTCATCCCCTCGTAAGGCACAAACACCCGAACGTGACATATTTCCTAGCGTTGTTTTCGTGCAGTGGCCTTGTGAAGGGGGAAAAATGGGGGAAAGCAATAATTTCAGGAATAGAATCGACCCTTGTGCATTTCAGCTGTCAAACACTCGTCACTCGGCAGCTATACCCTCCCGACCACTCTGTAGTACTCACGCCAACACCACCCTCCGCCAATACCATTCCTGTGCATGACGTGTTCTCGTACTGCCTGCTACCGTAGGGACCGTAAAACTGCCATGACAACGAATTTTATAACTCAGATTTCACAAAAAAAAAAAAATAATAATAAATGTTTTACCCATTAAATGTAAAATTGAATTAAATATTTGTCTAAACAATAGTTTGAATGTTGAATGTGTATGCAAGAGGGATAATCGTTTTATAATCAATTTGCATGCTCTTCGTATCCCGCAGCCCTCATCTAAAAGTGTGAGCTCTTGAAATACTATGGATCTCGAATAATTTTCGAGATCTAACGCAGCACTTCAAAAAGCAATTATGCACCAAACGGAAGCGGATAGGGAGAAAATAACATTTCACACGATCAAATATTTGTTTACAGTTGTCCAACAGTTATTATAGAGAAGTGTCAAAAACATTTTTGATGTTCACCTGTCCCTTTCTTTCATAATAATAAATGTACACGCTTTAAAATCACTCGAGATCCTTAAAAAAAACTTTTAGTCGTTCGAATTTTAATACAATTTAAAACGATTAATATTGTTTGCTTAAGTTTCAATATCAATCGTTTTTAATAAATATTTATATAAAATGCTTTATATTTAATAATTCCAATCAAAATTTTAAATTGAATATTTTTATTGGTTTGAAATTTATACTGATATTTTTAAATATATTTTAAGTATCTGTAATTGTCAATTCATTGCAGTTAAAATGTATAATTATGATGATTTTACTATATATTTTAATCGATGTAGGTATGTATGAAAACAAGATAAAAATAATAGAGAAATATGAAATACTAGCGGTAAAGGACGAAAACGGGGTATTTTGTACAAATAAGCCGGATTTTAACTCATATGCTATCCGTCACACTGGAGCGGACATACATATTACAGAGACAGTGAAACTGTGAAAGGCTCAGACCAGAGGTCTAAAAGTGACAGTCATCCTTTCACACATGCCTCGGATCAATAAAACCCTTTTATATGAAGATTTATGAAACTACCCTTGACTGAATGCTATACCTATATAAATTGGTGTAAAAACGAATACTTAGGGGGTCCTCCTTTCTTTCGATGATATAATATAATATGGAATAACGCGACGGTTGGTATGTAGGTAATAAATAAGTTCGGTTAAAGTTTTATATTTTCTACCGTCACTTATAAGTCTTTTACTACACCAATAATATTTACTCGACGTAGAGTTATCGGTATACACTGTTTTATTTATAATGTCCTTTATGGTAGGTGAGTATAGTATATATTTTCTCTGGTTTCCACCTCAGCCATTTCATTCAGACTTACGAATTCCTTTGATGTTTTTTTCCGGTCTAGATAACTTACATTACTTCCCGTCTTTCACCCCAACTTCGTTTCGAAATGTGATGTGGAATTATATTATTAGAAATATAAAACATAAATCTGTACTCTTTGACATAGTGTTTTTTTGAGTCATTGCAATTCATTAAGGGGTTACCTATATAATTATAAGTTATTGGAAGGGCTTCGAAGAAATTCTAAAAAAAAAAAAAAATGTAAATTAAAAGAATATGATATACCAACATCTTGTATATTCAAACCATATTATTTAATATACCCTATTAATATAAGTTTAGGTAATAATGAAAAAATTCCCTATTATTTTCCTTTTTTGTGACCAGTTTTTTAAATTCCGTTTTCCAGACCGATTTAAGTTTCTTTCAGTGTATTAAATATCAGATACCTACTTCTATAATGGCTTCATTAAAACACTTCATTATCACCTAGTTATTACTCCTTTCATTAAATATCGTTGTTTTTCGATCGTTGAATATATAGACTATAGAATCTTTTAAAAACATACATTTATATAATTGTTATCGGAAAACGCATTGGGTTGTAGTGAAAACAATACAATATTTGCCATAGATGGACACAGCAAACCATCGCCCCGTTATCAGCACTATATATTATAATATGAGTATACAAAATATGTACACGCCGTTGAATATTAATCGGTAATACCGTAGACCATAGTTGGTAACAAATAAACCGATACAAACTCATTTTCGGTCTGCTGAACTTGTTTACAGCGTATAATTCTGGTCCCCTTATACCGTATTTACTGCTAACTTTCGTGTACTTCAGTAAATCCGTTAATCAGATTATTATATATTTTTTTTAGTTTTTTGTTTTAAAATTTTTCCGAAAATATACATATATATATATATATAAAATCAACCGAAATCGTGTCGTTTTTTTGCATGACTAACAAACACGTTATACGACCGTTTCCGATTTTATATTCGATGCTGTCGCTCGGATTTATTGTCTTACAAGGGCAGATTTTTTTTTATCATTATATGTGAGGAATATAAAATATGTTTTGAGATGGAATTATCCAGTTATTCTATCATTTTTCATACACCCCCCCCCCTTTAAATGAGCTTCAGATCCGCCCCTGTTCTTTTATGTTATATTACTATTTGTTAGAAAAAAAATTGTACGGTGACTATGTATGTACACTATACTTTAGCGTACAATGTGTACTATAGGTACATATAATATATTTATTTTTATTGTTTTATTTGCTGACTGATGAAGAATGACGGTTTAATGAAATTGATAAAATCGCGTTTGACTTTTGTCAAAAAACATACACCACCCTCGTTATGCTTGCTGTCATAGAGAACACGACAATAATAAAGTAAAGTCGTATATTATGTATATTATAAAAATACAATATTATGTTTATATGGCTATGTATAAACAATAATGGTCTCTATGAAGGTAAAAACGGGTCTCCTCTCAAGATAGGATACAGTGGTAATAAATCGCTATACTATAGATACGATCACATTCGCATAAACATTTTGGGACACACATATCTCCACCACCGTTTATTTGTTGTGGTTATTATTATTCTGTTATCGTCGTTTCGAGAAAAAAAATATAGATTTTCACAGCCTCTAAAATATTCTGATTTTCGTACTACACATTTAATCCATTTTTTCTTTGAATGACGTTTTTTATTTTCGTCATCAACATTATAATATATAAAAATGTAGAATTGCCTAATTTCATTAACACAGTTGCTAGTTTCGTACTGCACACAAGTTTAGAGGCTGGATTTTCAGAGAAAGTATATAAATATTATTTCCGAAATCGTATTTTTTAACTATATTTGTTTATAGGTTTGTTTTACACCATTTATAACGGCGTATACACGTAAGAATCGACTTAATTTCGAGTAGTGTATTTTTCTCTTATACAGCAAACGTCTGGTTCTCGTCATTTTTTTCCCTTTTTTTACGAGCTACATAAAAGTGTGGTTTATACACGAGGTCGGGTTAGGACCCACAAGCATAAATAGCTCACGCACAGTCCTTTAGAGGAGCGCCGGTCGAGACGTATTTTCGCCCGTACTCGAAGGCGATTATATGCAAAAGTCACAGGAAATGTATATACGTGTGTATATGAGTAAATTATGTTTTTGCAATCGTAAAATAAACGACTGTATATATAGTGTATATAAAACATTGCACGGTGATGGTTGGCGTAAACCCAAACAAAATGTGTGCGCGAAACGATGTTGACAAAAACGAAATGTGCAAACGCCGCTGTTCGCTTGAGAAATCACCTGGAGTTCGATATTTATCGGCCTGTCTAAAATAAATTTACTCGTTTCTCGAAAACTTATTTAAAGCGAAATCACGATATATTACAAATTAACAATTTTCATATAGTGTACGAGTACAGTGTACACTGAATACACAGTACACGTCATATTATATCGTTTATATTGTTTCTATACGAGTATACGTATGTCCTGAGCAAACTATACCATTGCTATATAACCCTTGTGAGCATATAATATTATATGTGTGTGTTAAACACGATGTAACAGATTTAATAAAAATGCAAACAAGTCTTGTGTATATGTGTATATACATATTATGTGTTTCGTAATAACCTAATAACCACGTAGGTTTTAACTACTTTAATGATCTCTGCGGCATAACAAACATATCCTTCAATTTTTTTTTATAATATAATATACATATGAATGAGCTAATAATATTGTAGGCATATTATATTAAATCATATTTGACTTATGAACAGGTCTTGCACTTATCAGGAATACTTTAAATATTTTAAATGGAGGAAAAATATATTTTATACCAAACACTTAACAGCAATAAAATAAATTCATAAATAGGCCTCATATTTGTAGCTCTTTGATATATGTATTATTTTGTGATCTATCGTACAAAATATATTTTTAATTCGATTACTATTCCATTATGCAAGCTCTTTGAAATAATAAAAGCTTTTAACGCAGTACTTTCGTTTAATTACGTTCATTATAATTGAGTCAACCGCGGTGAATGCGCTGTCACTTAAAATGTATATATATTACACTTAAACAAAATGTGTATACTATTATTTTAATCACGTTGTATATAAATATTATTATTATATATATATTATATACCTATTTCTTTTGACATGTACATTTTTAATTTTAAATACAATAAATGAAAATGGATTGCATTTATAACGAATACTTCTATATTAATAATTTGAAAATAATGAACGGTCAAACTTCAAATACAATTTAATATATTACATGAATCTACTAATATATCGTACAATTGTACAAGATAAAATAGAGTTGTAACTCGAGTTTTATTCTATAATGAATATAGGTAGTATCGAATAGTATAGAAAATGTAAAATATACAATTGACTTAGATAAGAAATCTATAGACTGTTTAAAAAAACTATAAAATAATATTTACAACTATATACCTATAATAATAATTATTATTACAAGTTACACTTTTAAATTTTTGTTAAAATGGTTTAACATTTATAAATGCATACATTTCAATGAAAATTAAAAAAATAAACAGTGTAACGTGTAATAATTACATAATTATTATTAATTATAAACTGTTTAGTATAGGTATATCACTTATATTTTAGTATTGGTCATTTATTCAAATTAAAAAACCAATAACATTATTATGAATATCGGTTAGAATAAATTTACCGAATGGGTATTTCATAAATAGTTATTTTAATTATTATATTTGAATAAATCATATAGAAATCTATATTAAAGATCATATCGAAACTTGGTGTTTTAGAAATGTAAGTGAAAAAAAAATTAAAAATGTGCACTTCGCTCGTCGGGTAGGATGGTAGGTGAAAATTTGAAGTCAATAATAAACCATTGCACTCAAAAAACCTATTTTGAGGGGAGTTTCGATGTAATAGTTTTTATATTTTTATATTTCCACTATAAAAGGATGTTTAAGAAAACTATATACTGGAAAAAGCTCTTTACTCCAAAACTTTTACTAGTTCTACTTGACTACTCCTGGTCGGACAGTTGCTTACAGATAAAAAATAATAATATAACAACATTGTAATATCAATAAATTTCTCACTATATATCTAAAATTTAAAAATGATTAGTAGACGATGGAAGCACTTCTATAGGTAGAATACTGGTGATAGTTGTATTGAATTTGAAAACAATGATAAATTTTTCCTTTCGATAAAATAATTCTGAGCAGGTGTGATTACTTATATATATTAGTAATTAATTATTACAATTATTAATTATTACTTATTATTGTCAAAAATAAATTTGAGTGTACCTATACTAATAATCTGTGTAATATATATATATATATATATAATAATAACTTTAGTTGTATTTAATATTTTTTAAAAAATAATTATTACACTTGTGCTATAGGTAATAAAAACTTTAGGAACTTAAATATAAAATAAAAATTGTATTTAAAATTTTTTTACTTAAGTTCAGTAAATTATTTTTCAAAACTTTTAAAGTTTGTGCAATTAAAATAAATACTTTTTTTCCTTATTTAATATTAAATAGTATATTAAAATATTATTTCTGTGATTTAAACTCGTTAATAGTAAATAACTAAACCATAGTTAAAAATTATACCACCAAAATTTGCATAAAATTTGAATTTTTTTTATTTTAAGTTAAAACTAAAAATGTTACTCAATTCAATTTAAAATTATTCAATTATAGTTCATGAAAGTTATAATTATTTTTAGTTATAATTTCTCAATATAGGTAGGTAATAGTAAAATAAAATAGGGAAATCTTCTAATTTTTAGATCCATTACTTTGGGAATTATAATAAAATAACCATTTTAACCCGTTTTTCATAATTTTCGGTAGTTTCTCTTTTCGTCCATAAATCTCAAAAAATCAAAAAATGACCTTTTTAAAGTACTATCCTGATTATATTTACCATCGAAAAATGAATACACATTATATTATAACGAATGGATTTCAGTTTTTTAATTATAATGTGTTTCCAGAAAAAAAAATATATAATATACTATACAGGTATAAATAAAAATAACAAGTACTAAATTAATAAATTTCAAATTGTATTACTCATTAATAAAGTTTAACATTTACAATAATATTATTATAGACTATAATTTTAATTTAAGTTTATTTTCTATATGCATTTTTAAATTTTGGTTTTTTCCACTAGATTTATATACTTAAGTTTTTTTCGTGGACTTTTTTTTCCTTTGACATATATTTCTATTATCATACAGAATATATATATATATATATATATATATATATAGTTATGTATATACTATATATAACTGTATATGTAACTGTACTATATATAGTTCATACATTTTTATTAACGGAATTTCCAACCAAAAAATTCATATTTTCAAAAATACATTTTAAACAAATAAACGTGTATAAAACCTTTTTTATATTATTTTTTAAAATAAACCTGTTTTTACAATCCTGATTATAACATTATACCTATATACACGGTATAATACACGCGTATGTGTACATTTTCCGGTCTGTTAAAATGAAAATCAGTGTGACCGCCGTCGGTGCATATTGTTTCAGTAGCCTCGTAATGTTTCAGACAGGACATCGTTGCGATAAAATTCATGACGTACAGTCGGTCGGTTTTTAGTAATCAGCGTGACTAAAATGAGTTACGAGAACGTTCATGCTATGCAAAATAAAAAAAAGTAAATACAACACCAACGTTTACGTATAGGAAAAAAGTGTACAATATTTTTATATATAAAAATTATAGGTATATGTGTGTGTATATGTGATATATATTATATATAAATCTTTAATTGTACCCCGAGGTGTCCTTAATAGTGTCCGATTGCCAAGAATATAGTATAACACAATATAAATATATATAATATATAGCTAACACGTTATTGCTGTGGTAGCAATACTACATTACGATGGGAACCAGTTGCTCAAAACATATATTATAAGATTAAGATGTGACAAAAAAATAGCCTTTATCATCATATTTTAATCATTAACAAAAATAAATAATAATAACGATGTAGGGAAACCAATCGATTCTTAGTATAAAAATATAAACAGGCCTAGAACTGGATTTAAAGTGGGCAGGCCCGTCCCAATGGGTTTTTTTTATTATTTTAAGTTTTGAAGAGTGGTATTATATTATTTTTTCACATTTCACTCCCCCTTCCTCCCCCATAAATATTTCTTTGGGATGGCCCCCACATCCCCGGGACCCACAAGTTAAAAAGTAAGTGCATAGTATTTCAGTCAATGGCATAATGTGAATATAATAAAGCCTCGGGGGCGAAAAATATAGATGATGAGCCCTAAAAAATTTTAATGAACAAAAAAAATAGTCGGTTAGTAGGAGTTGGAAGCACGTCGCTCCTCGAACAGGATACTTTTGATGGATGTATAAATCATTACATTCATTAAAACGACCCTGTGAGGAGCTTGGTGTAGTCTAGCTACAAATTATAATTATTATTGTCAAATAGCAATATTATAATATATATTATATAAATACCTACATATTACATAATATATAGGCTATTATTTAGTGTCTTAAAACATGAAATAAGCCTCCATGAAAATAAAACCCAAATCCACAAAATTTACTTTTTATTCTAAGCAAATACTAATTTCTTGGTTTAATAATAACCAAAAAATTAGGATTTTTTTCAAAAACAATATCATGTATTTCACATCTAAATATTCATATTCGGTTCAAATGTCAAGTCTAAAGCCTAATATTTTATTATTTTCCGAATTACGAAGAAATAACCCATAATTGATTTTGATGAAATAATGTTTATTTACGTTTTTGTGTAGTTTTTCGATAGGTAGTTTCGTCTTACATGTTAAGAAAATCGAAATATCAACTATATAAAATTCGCCTGTAAAAACACTAAGTATGAAGCGTTTGAAGCGTTTCTACTAGACATTTTAGGTCTGTAAACATAAAAAGTAAATACACATTGTAAAATCAATGTATTCCTTGCTACGCTCAGGATATAAAAGTTATTCATTACAAATTATTGTTGTAATATTGTGCACTATTTTTTTTTTTTTTTTGTTAAAGTAGATAAATTTATTGAATAACCTGTTTTTGCTCAAAAACTTATTTACGTATGATTTATGGAGAACCCTTTTTAAGTTTTCGCCATTATGCTACTAGATTCTAAATCCTACCTTGGACGAACCAAATATTACATGTATGTACTAGGTATATAGTTATTTAAAGATGTATGTATTGATAAGTAAGATGTATTTAATCAAAAATAAACTTATTATAGCAGTTGTAAAAAACATTTTTCATTGTTGACAATTTATAATATTATATAATATATTTAAGAAAATATAATGTATATACCTATAATTAGAATCTTTTTTTATACTCGAATATATATATAATATAATATATTTATTATATGTACATATAAATGGAGGTCTTTCGATTGAAAAAAACAAATGTCTTCTCTTGTATTTTATATAATATCGTTGCTTGTATTTAATCGGGTGTGTTTATATTTTATACTTAACAAAATATACTCGAATTTAATATATATCTAGTTACCTACTTAATGTTTTCGTGGATATTTGTCTTGCAAAATGTCCTCCTAACCAAAATAACTTATAGGCATAAGGTTTTAAATGACATAATTTTGTTTTTTAATACTGTAAAAATATTTATTTTATCCCTTATTTAGTCCATTCCTCGTTGTTGATAATAAATAATAAAGTATTTTGTTAATTTCGATAATGCATGTCTTTAACGTCGGGTGCTTTATATATGTTTAATGTATATACTGTACGTAACTCATCTTCACTCAATAACACACACACTTTTATATTAATACTACGGGATAGTATACATACTGAATGATTCTTTGAATAGGAAACATTTTATGAATATGTTTTTTTTTAAATTGTCAAATTTTCCTATTTTTATCTATTTTTTTTCTGTTTACTTATTATTATTATTATTTTTATTTATTTTATTTTTTTTGATAGTATCCTAAACTTGTTAATTTTTTGTTCCAACGTAGAAAATGTGTTTTATATTATTGAACCAACGCAATAAACGTCGTTTACCTACCACTTTTAATTTTAATTTTCTCTAGATTGCGTTGTATTGGAGATTTCGAGATTTGAGGATCAGGCGGAAAATACATCTTGAATCCCCACATTAATTCTTTCCTTTAAGCTTTAACTGTTTTAAAAAAAACATTTTACGTTAGAAAATAAGTATTATATCGATGTAATATGACATCTAGCATGCCGCATATACTATTCTAATGTAATATCGAGTGTAATATTAAGAATGTAAACAATTAATCATCGAGATAAAAATATATAATTTTGATTTAATTTAATTTAACTTCAAATTACATTTCAAAAAAATATTCATAAACACGAAAATTGGCTGAAAAATGTGTATTTCCTTATTCCTGTTAAAATAACCACCCGGTAGATGGAATCATTATATACTGCGGTGTTTACGTAGTTCGTGTAAAGTAAACAATTTCTGCTTCTATTTTTGGTATTTACAAGAACATTATTTTATTATCCCTCTGGTACACGATAATATATATTGGTTCGATTAAAAAACGTATACGACTATATTATACAAGTATAAAAAGATTGGTAAACGATTTTTTAACACGTTGCCCGTCGGTGGTGTTGACGTAGAAAAATCATGCACACGGACAACGGAAAGCGCGTTTAAATTCAACTTATGTTTGGTCGGCTGATTTATACGAAACACGTCCAGGATAAGATTGATAATAATCAGTATTAGCCCGTACCATATAAAATTGTCCTTTTTTTTCTTTAATCTTTAATTAAAGAGGAGGAATTCCTCCTCTATTTTTTTGATGATTTAAAGATCAAATTCGCTTGCTAATATATATATATAATGATCAAATGATGTCTTACTATAGTTACCTACTATCTTTGTATATTCAGAGTATATTTCAGACTTTCAAACATGTTCATATATAACTAACTTGTATGCATTTAATAGATTGTTAATTGTTCCCCAAATATAAATGTATGTACGCTCTTATGATTTCTAAGAAGAAGGATTTACATCCCTCCTAGCAGGGCTATATTTAAACATTCCACCCCCTTCCCCCCCAAAAAAATAAATAAATAAAAATATATTTATGACTTTTTTTTTATCCCCATAATTTTTATACACGACCTCGTTAATAGCCTTTGAAATAACTTGTTGATAACTCGTTGAGCAAAAAAAGGGGACATCGACTTTTTTTCAAGTTGTCCACACCCTTAAAAATGAAAAATACATAACAAACTAGTTGAAACACCCATCTTTAAAGTGCCACCTCATAGAAATTGTCCGATAGAGCCGTTCCTTAAATACAGCCTTGCCTTCTAGTGACAAAAATAGGAACTACCAAATTGAAAAAACTCAAAAATTAAATTATTTTATTTATTTATTTTGGATAGTTAGAATATTCTGCAGCGTCCATTTTCATACAATTAACTCCTCCTGTTTTGCTTAAAATTCGATTTTAAAATTTCATTTACTATAGAATCAAATATGTGAATCAATGTTATTCCCAACAATTACCTTTTTGTAGTTTCTGCCTTTTCTACCAAAAACCGTAAAAGGGATCAGTAGCGGATCTAGGGTCAAGAAAACTGGGAGTCAATTATTTTTATGAGAAGCCACTTTTTTGTCTATTTTTTTTTTATGCATATTAACTTTTTTTACTGATATATTTTACATTAAGAGGAGGAGGGAGGGGTATTGTATTTTATTGTATACAATAAAAATATATAATAATACTGAATATACTTTTTAACTAATAAGTATTTGTAAATTTTAATTCATTAAAAAAAAATATATATAATATTAAACACATTTTTTATACACCTTTTATATAAAAATTGAATAATTAAATATAATTATAATTTTTTTCATCTGTGCAAATATTTCAATATTTTTTTAAAATTAATTATTCTAATATAGAAATAGATTTCTCAATGCTGAGTTATAGCTAAGTTTGACAATCTTTCTTCTATAATTGTCGAACGGAGGTATGACTTTATTAATATCAAACGAATTTCAAACGACCAAAACTTCTTTCCGCTGTAGTACTACTAACAGGTAGTGTATAAAATATTTTATATGAGAGATGGATAGATTTGTATAAGAAGAAGGCATATTGTTAAATATAATAAATTTTAAAATTGCATTAGTTGAAATATCTATGCTGCCCTTCTTTAGCTGATAATAAACAGAATTAAATGATAAATATTCTGTTAAAAGATCATCTTGACAACATAATTTTAATAAAAGTTAGATAGTTCCATAAGTGACTTGATTTTTCATTAATTTTGCCCACTAAAACAATTTTTGGTATTAAGAACTTAAAATATTTTGAATAATGAATTTTGGTGAAAACTTACTTCGTACGATCGGTAACGCCGTTTTACAATGACGTGTAACATCATGGCGTATATATACTACAATATATTATACACAAACCCTCAATACGTTCTTATTTATTTATTTATGTACCTATTCACTTTTATGAATCTGAATAAAATATAGTATGAAATATTAAAAGCTTTTCTAAAATTTATTATATTAATATCGTATTAAATTATAAATATTAAATGTAGAAAATGTGTTTTATCCATAATTTATACATATTTTCGTTTGTTTTTAATGTTCTTATTATATATTTGTATATACCTATACAATATACATATAATATTTATATTCGTAATACCTATATAAATCACTGGATTAATTTTCCTTTAATATTTTGACCAACTACTAACCACCTATGACTATTATTATATTATTATACTTGTTTTATGTTTACATTATATACTCACATTAAATTTCTATGAATATTCAATATAATATTTTTATAAAACCTCATATTTTCATTCGATTTGGAAACTGAAGTAAACAAAAAAAATTGATAGGTTATCATTACGTATTAATTTTACCTTTTATTGATTTTTCCTTTTCTTAAAATTCGCCTTACTTCACCTGAGAAATGAGTTTCTTTTAGCTGGTTCAAATGATTCTATGTTTATAATATTAATATTTCACAAATTATTTTATTACATACATTTTAACTCGCTGACCCCTTTATCACATTGACACTGTCACCACGACTTATCATACGTCAAAAACGTATATAACGGGTAACAACTGATAAATTATTGTTTTCGTGTACCTATACAAATTATTTTCGATTTATATATGTAACATATAATATGTTATTTTATCTAACTTCAGGCACATGCGCTTCATAAAGCCATAAAATAATGGACTTATATAATATTATTATCTTCTATAAACAAAATCTATAATATAATATAATATGGTTATTTGTTCTTTGGTATACCTGTCTTTAAAAAAAAATATTTTTTTTTTTTTATTAATTTTAGGTATTATAGAGCTACTGCAATACCTATTGTTTTATTTTTTTTTATTTGCGTTTTGCAAAATGTTCGATTTTACGAATTTTTAATTTTTTTTTTTAATCACTTTAAAATTATTCTAATTTCTATGGGCCTTGTCGTTTTTTATGTTTTCAACCAAATATATTTAAAGCTTTAAAAGAGGCCAAATTTGACTATCAAATATTAACTGTGGATCGAATGACCCCTCCCCCCTCTCTCTAGTATATATTGTGTAATTTTCACTAGTCTTTTATGAGCAAATTCAATGTCCTCTAAATAATCTTGAATTTATAGTTTATCCTATATATTAATAAGTAATAACTATTTATTTAATAGAACCATACGTATTAAACAATCCCACTAATTATATATCTCAGAATAAATTATGCAAATTGAAAATCATTCGGATCGGGGTAAAATATTTTTCTATAAAAATTTTTATGTATTTAAAATCGACATTTAAGAGTATAATTGGTTCAAATGTGTTCTTAATTAACATTATATATTCAATTGAAAGTTGAAACACGATCACCACATTGCTTCAATTCTTGAGCTAACTGATTAAAAACAACCTCTTCCTTTTATTTTCTAAAAATGTTGTAAATTCTTGATTCTTGGTGGGCTAAACTATTAATTGAAATCTTAAATCATATACATCAACTTTATTATGGTGGACAACTCGATAACACGTTGGCCCAGTCTGGCCCTGAACATTTCATTATAAAATTTACAACGATGACGAATAATCGTTTATAGATCGAGAAAAATAATATATTACACTTATCGAAGACAAGATGCAGCTCCGGTCTTTCATAATTGTTTTTCGCTAATCGTGTATACCGAAGACGTCTGGTTAGATCGTCGATAATAGATATTACCGCTCGATTATAATATATGTAGTATATTTATATTATATACATGATCACGTAGTTAAAATTTAAAATAAAAGTATATTTATTATAAGTAATAATACTATCTTCGTTTATTCCATAATAATATATTGTACGCCTGCGTGTAAGGGAAGAACGCCATTGCCGTCTGCACTCGCGTTAACATAATATATACAGGAATTTTATAAAAATCCACGACAAACGTATAGTATAGGTATGGTGTGGTAAGAGAATGATGCATATTATATTTCAAACCAGAGAAAAAAATTAATTCTCCGATAAGGTTTGGTCCGAGTAAATAATAAAACACCTGCTGCGGCAATATTTATATTATATATATAATATATATATATATATATATATTTGTACTATTTACGACCGTTGTGCTATACAAAAATATTAGGTTACAACCACACGATTCCACTACAGTCTGCACTATTATATTATCACCCTTGATATCCGTGGTATATATATTTTGTAGTTGTAATAATAATAATGATTATAATTTCAGTTATTATTATTTTTATAATAAATTATAATTATTATTATTATAATAAAAATTTTGGACCTCCACCCGAAAAAACTCCTAGATCCGCCACTGCTTGGTATAATTTTGTCATTACCATGCTAGTGGCGATTTTTTACATAAAAAATAAACTACGATATTTTTTTACCTGCATATCAAAACGTCAGGAAAGGGACAAAATCCCTATATTACTATATTAATTATATTATATACTTATATTTAATATATCTTTCAGGTAGGATAAAATTCTCCTAACATTATTTATACTATTATACTAGAACAAAATATACCCAATGTTTTTTAACAGAACTATACCTAGATAAAAAAAAAAATGAATGAAAAATACGAATTGCATTGATTATTTTATTATTGCACCTATTATAGGTAGAAATACAATAATAACAATAACTACAATAATCAAAAAAAAAAAATTGCCCTTCACGTTTATATAGGATTGAAACTGATATTTTAAAAGTAATACATTTAAAAAGCTTGAAATTATCAGTTTGTTATCTCATTCATATTAATCATATTATACATTATTATCTACATTATATTCAGATAACATATTTGTCTGTGGTAATCTATGAAATTTGTATTTTTAATTCATTTTTATTCATCTAGGTATAGCCTCATTTATAATTTGAATCAATAAATCAATAAAAAAGTATAAAAAAAATTGGTTAGATTTTGTGGTAATATCAATAATATAATTTATAGTCTAAATTTTAGACGAATTTTGTCTGTCTTTTATTTTTTGGGTGGGTTTTCTCCTACACGAAAACGCTGGGCAGATTTAGTTTAAGATCCCAAAACATCCAATACTAAAAAAATAATAATTTTGTTATATTATAATTGTTATTATATTTTTAATATATATTATACCTATTATTTTAGATTCTGAGTGTAGCGAAGAAGTTGCTAGTGGTTGTACAATGAACTGTATGTTTAGTATGTTTATTTTTTTCTCTGTTAAGGCGGCTCTCTGCTTCATCAATTTTTCATCAAAACGACCTAAGCGACTGACAAATTTTAAGGTACTTATATTCGTTCGATTTAAAAAATGTAAAGATGTTTGAATTAGTGAACAAGTTTACTTTGCATCGGTCGGAGCATATTTTTAATATTTTCAATATTTTTTAATATATTTAATATTCAAAATTTACAAATTTATAAAATCTTAAATATTTATTCTCATCAAGAATTTGGA